>KB697351.1:0-10254 GCA_000349165.1 Anopheles christyi
GTCGGAGGACTGCAAGTACGACTTTCTCGAGGTAAGTGTGACGGATTTAATGTTGTGGATGCGAAGCGCATCAGACTCGCTGAGAAATTGTGCGATTTACTTTAAAGGACCATCCATAAATTACGTTACGGGTTAAAAAGGTATCTTTTAACACTCCATCAATGTTTTACAATGTGTGGCGTGTGTCCCTCAAAAAAAAAAATACGTTACAATTTCTGTTCTCTTACAGTTTCTTAATGCTTCAGAATCCTAAAAAATATATTTTTCTACTGTTTTAATGATTCAGTTGTCGTGTTCCTTTAATAGGTTTAATATTCATATGTAGCAAGCCTCCCGCATAAGTTTCACAACAGATGATACTTATACATACTCTCATATTCTCTTAGAAAAAAAAACTCTCTACGTTACTCTATGATTATTTTTTTACAAAGCTTATATAATTAAAGCTTTACAGTATGAGTTCAATAGTTGAACGTTTTTACTTGTTGTCATGTTTTTAGTTGGATGTGCCACAGTTGGCTGACAGTTCAATTGCAGGGTTTAACAATAATGTTGAACAGATTCCCACATATTTTGAAATTCGCCCCATGAATTATTGTCAAGTTTCAAGTCAATGAACCATACAATCGATTCAGAAAGATTTGTGAAAGGGTAAAACCTTGAGAAAATGTCAAAAACTCGAGAAACAGATTTACGAAAAAATCATCAAAATCTCATGGCCAAATCAGGTTTTTTTTTTGTATGAGGCCGATATAATAACTGACCTGCGATCAAACTTAAATAACTGAAAGTCGTCACTCTGATATGAATTTTTTTTTCTTTGCATTTGACCATAATTGGTTTTAAAGCACTAGTAAATTGGCCAAAAATAACTTTAGAGACCATCTCACCCACTCCCCCACCCCCCTCCTCGTTTCGCAAAGTCCGTTACGTATTTTATGGATAGCCTCTCACCTCAATTTGAACGCTCCAAACAAGTCCGTTTACGATTTTCCCCACAGATCCGCGACGGGGCGCACGGTTTCTCGACACTCATCGGGAAGTACTGTGGTCAAACCTACCCGCCGATGATCACCTCGAAGGAGCGCTTCCTGTGGTTACACTTTCACTCAGACGAAAACATCGAGTACAACGGGTTCGTGGTGGTGTACGATTATGTACCACGGCCTACTTCATGTAAGCAGAACTGCGATTTTGACGAAAAGCAAGTCTTTGTGCGTGTGTGTGCGTGTGTCGTTCAACATTGCTTTGTTTTCACAGCCGTCTACGACGACGAAAGCTGCCGGATGGAAGTTTCCGGCATGGAGGGATTCGTCAACCGTACGGATGTGTCGCGCGAAAAGCAACAAACCGTGATCGAACACGGCCTCTCGCTTGACTGCATGTGGGTCGTTACGGTGGCGGACGGGTGGAAGGTAAGGACATAAAACAATGGAAGAAAAAATATCCAATCAATCTACCCGTTCCCTTATTACCCACCAATAAGGGCGCTTTACTCACTGTACGCATTTGGCCACTCGATTCCATTTTAGATTCAACTGTCCTTTCTCAAGTTCAAGCTCGAGCGACCGAACGATTGTGAAAGCAACTTTGTGGACGTGTTCACCGAACGGACGGATCTACCATCTAGGTAAGGAGTGCCACCGACTATTCCGTGATAATTCAATCTGGCCAACAAGTGCAGGATGTATTCGTGCTGACGAATAGCCATGGCAACTGCCATCGTCATTCACACAAATTAACCACCACTCTCTGTCTCTCTCTGGATCTCACTCCCACTTTACAGACTGAAAAACTTTTGCGGCTCCATCGCCGACTCGGTCGTATCGCGCTCGAACGTCCTGCACATCCGCTTCTTCGCGGAAGCGGCCGCCATTAATTCCACCTTTTCCATCCTCTTCACTGCATTTAGGGAGAAGGCAGCCGGTGAAAGTAAGTGCAATAGTGACGCTTCTGGGAGGCAAAGGGAGTGTAGGGAGGGAGGGAAGGGGTTGTGGGGAGGAAGCCTGCTTTGTATCGTTCATTTAATTTACGCGTTTCGATTTCCTCTCTCAGCCTGTGACGATACGGAGTACGATTGCGAGGATGCGACCTGTATATCCGGTGAGCTGCGCTGCAACGGTCGCATCAACTGCCGGTTCCGGTGGGACGAGGATGAGTGTCAGGTAAGGTGGCGCTACCGGTACACATATGGGCACAACCAGTGCATTGCACTAACGTTTCGTTCATCGCTTTTTGTGCACAGAAAGCAGCGGCCGCCCAGTCGGAGCACGTCATTATCATTGTGATTGTGTTCGGGCTAATACTCGGTGGCATGATACTGCTGTTTCTGTTCAACTGTAGCCGCAAGATAATACGCGACCATAAGATCATCCGCGAGCACATCCGGCAGTCGCGGGAAAGCAAGCTGAACGAGCTGGGCCGCCATTCGACGAAAAAGCTGGTCGATCTGGACATTACCAAGCTGCCGCCGCCCGCCTTCGACAAGGAGCCAATCAACGTGCTGGAGAGTGGCAGCGCGACGAACGTGAACAATGGCCAGTACTATCGCGAGATGGGCATCGGGAGCGTCGGTGGCGGTAGTGCTGGAAGTGGTGGAGGCGGTGGTGGACCGCACATGTTTAGCAGCCGGATAGATATTAAGGCGGATCCGCAGGCGGACGTGCTGCGGGGCAGCTATCAGGAGGATCCACTCTCGCGGTCCGGTACGCTCGGTCGGGACGGTGGCATGTGTGATATGGCGTGTCAGACGAGGTAAGCGCGGGTTGAAGCGAATGTAACAGACTGCAATTGGCAGTGTTTCTTTTGATTCTTTTTTTGTGAATAATAAAATTGTAATTACCACTCATCTTTGCAGGGAATCGCTCTTCCAGCCGGTGTTTAAAAGTAAGCTCAACCAATCACCGAATCAGCTACAGAATAGCATACGCTTCTCCACGTTCGGCTACGAAAGCCAGCAACAGCAACAGCAGCAACAACAGCAGGAACAGCTTCCTGCTGTTACACCGCCACCACCCCGGGTGAAACATCATCATCATCATCACCATCATCATCACGGTGGGACGCTCGACGGCACGAAAAGCTCGAAAGTGAATCGGATCGAGCTGGAGGACCTTTCGCCACCCGGGTCGGGCGGGTACGATGGTGACGAGTTGCAGCACGGGCTGGGCCAACAGCAGCTACAGCACGGCCATTCGCACGGTCACACGCACACCCATCAGCATCATCCGCACACACACCAAAAGATCGCGCACGAGCGAGCGAACATGACTGAAACCGGCGTTGGTCCTGGCATGGGACGAACTGGTGGTGGTGGTGGTGGTGGAGGTGGCAGTGGAGGTGGTGGATCTTATGGGGCCGACATACGGAAGTCGGCACCGGACGTCATCATAATGACCTCCTCCCATTGACCCGCGATCACGGGGGATGGTTAGCTAAATTGGATTAGAAGTTTTTTGGTTTTTTTTTTGGTTGATTTCTTAAGTTTTCTGAGAAAGCTCGGTTTTGGTTTTTGTGGACCGGTGTGCAATGTGTACCGTTGCGCGAGCTGGAATGGAACAGCGGTGAACCTAAAAAAAGCGTCTTATAGAAAGGCATCGTTGTTTGTGCCATGAAGTGCTCTTCTTGGTTAGTTGTTTTAATTGAACTTCTTGAGCGTTTATCCAGAAGTCACAGGACACACATTTGTAACCGCATGTTTAGATAATCCAACCCCATGTAGGTGGGGAAACGGGGGGCACAGCGTCACTCTCGGTATGTCCCTAATTTCCTTTCCCCTTCTTTCTATCGCCGTCTCACAGCCACGGATGAGTGTCACAATTGCTCGCAATTTGTAGTAGGATAGGATAAATGTTAGAATTATAGCCAAACACACAGGAAGGTGTTTGTAAACAAGTGGATGTAGAAGACGAAGAGGGAGAAGACACGTACTAACAACATTCAGCATTGCACCATTATGGGTTTCAAGTGCATACATACACACACACACACACAAAAACAGACACAAACACACCGAAACCGTTTATAAGCCGTATTGTTTCGCGAAGGATCTCTTAGACAAGGTACGGGAACCAGACGGTCGGCCGATGATGATGAGTTAGCTAATCAATTTGCTGTTGTGTCTCCAACAGGGATACTAACCAGGTTAAGTTAGAGTGTATCAAATGAAGACAAAAAAATATAGAATACTTCCCATATTGTTCGTTGTGAGATGCTTCCTGTTTGATGAAACTTTCACAACAAGGGAGTTGGACGGAAAGACACCTAGCTATTACCATAGCAACAGCAGCTCTTTGTACATATTGTCGACCATTACCTATTCGCAATCATGTTCTTTCTTCGTTTGGTATTTTTAAAATTTGTTGTATTTATTGGTAAAATTGTAGCAAAATATTGAAAAGGCGATGGTTGATTTGTTATTGCAATGTTTGGAAACTGTCCAGTATTTGGATATAGACACTAACGCAACGCATTATAGATCGGACAGAGCAAAGAAAACTAGCGATGGTTACGAAACGATTTCACAATCGTTCTAGAATGGTTAGTTTTAAGTTTGTTATTTTTAAAATCTACTAGTTTACTGATTACGTTTGTGACAGAGCAAAGCAAAGAGGCATGCTGTATGAACCGGTTTTGAAAATTAAACAATCCGCAGCAATCTTTGTTACCAGCATGGAATGGTTTGTGTTTGAGTCGAATTAAACCCAACACCCTCTACCCTACTGCACTCATATGTGACCCTTCCACGCAGCTGAATATATGTATATGTACGGTTGGACCAATCGTAAAGTCGAAACTATCGACTTTAGCATGAATCAAATGACAAAACGTTGCCATTACTACTTACACAAGTGTATTTTGTACAGCCACACCACTCACTGTCATACGATTTGTTACTTATCTCAAATGTACTATACGGTTAAATCATAGTGTTTAGATCATCTGCACATTCATAAACACACGCGCACACATTTTCCATTGCAACATAGAAGCAAATTACAAACAAGGCACATATAATTTAACAGTTCTGCATAGAAAATAATCGCATGCAAATGACCAGATGATGTTTAGGGAAGGAATATGTAAAATTACCTACAAGCAACAGAGACCGGGTACAGGAAAATTACAGGAAGTGCTACACGTTTACGTTTGTTCTTCCTTTCCTCACTTTTATAATCAAATTTTGATCGAACTCGGTAACTAGTAACTAAACATAACAATAATTTCAGTCGAAAGATAGTTCAGTTTGTTGTAGTGCATTACCAAACCTAAATCATGACAGCCGCAACCGTACACACTTAAGAAAATGGAAAAGTATCGTTTTTAAATTCACTGTAATCAACCCTGTATCATCTATGGAGAAAAAGGAAAGTAAAAGCATTAGGACACAAAACCACACACTCACAGACGTGTAAAAAAAAGAACCATCGGTGGGAGAAATTGTAAAGTTCGATTCATGATTTATTAATAAAAACAAAGAAAAAACAGAACGAATGGATAAAATGATGATGAATGACGGTTTTTGTCTGCATTTATTGATGATTTTATGGTATTGTGAAAGAAAATGGATCAAACGGTTACATTTGACGGCTTGATGACTTGAGTTATACGTGTGAACTGTCATTTTGAACTACGCTGTTATACACCGCTGTTTGTTATACGTCTGACGTTATATGCGTAAGAAACTTGTCAAAAAGAGGTTTGTTTACATTTGACTAACATCATCCCTTGCGTGCTGAAAACAGTGTAACTGAATTAAATTATATACCCTTAGCAATGTTTTTCCTAACATATGATACAATAATTAGTTGATTTAGCTCGACGAAAATTACATATCGAAATAATCTGTGATATGGTTGAAATGTATGGCCATCCGCAGCTGATACCAGGTGTCGTTCGTAAAGCAGGTGTTGCGTTACAAACGAAAACATCCCCTTGCAACATAAACAACGCACCTAAGTCGTATCCGCAGAATGGCACCATTCCTGGTTCTATAAGACAGGTAGCGTCCAACGCCTGTTTCGGTAAAACTCCTGCTGCTGTTGTACCTACTTCAATTGGTTCTACAACGACCAATGCGGATCACCTAACCAGGTACGATGTGTGTGGCAAACATTCCCTTAGCTATCTTCCTCTTGCTAAACTATTCGTTCGTTCTATTTTCCCACAATAGTCAAGCGGTCGAAGAGATCCTTCAGGAAACGCAACTAGGAAAATTGCGCGCCAAAGAACATGGTTCCACTGCCTGGCGGTCATGTCCGTTGCGGAAAACAAACAAACGATTCCTCAACCGCACACTCCAATCGATGGTGAAGCACAATCAGCGAGTAAAACAAAAAACAAGCCATCGTTCACAGCTCAAGCTGACCGAACTGGTGCGGAAAGGGAACGAAGAAACAAGGGAACACACGAGGAAATTAACGAAAAGGAAGACTGGTGATACGAGCACGGCCAACGATAGTTCTCACTCAACGGTAATCGATCTCGTTGAAGATAGTGACTGATAGAGCTGTTAAAGTAGTGTCCATGAATTCATACATGAAGAATCCATCGTCATTAGTTTAAGCGTGTATACTAAAGTTCAATTTGATCGAGGTACTTTACACTAAGGTTCGCACAATACTCACAATTCTAAGTCCTCTTTTCAAAAAAGAAACAATCGACAGCCGTTAGATAGAAGAAAAGGGTGACATCGTTTTTTAATTTGACTTTCATATGTTAGTGCTATTTTAAACATTCGATAAAACAAAATGTATAGTACAGAGTGCGCTTATATCTAAAGGGCCTACCAGACTTACAAGGATAGATATATTCTATCAGTTGCAGTGTTCTTTTCTTTGTTCATCGTATGCTTAATAAGTATGAAGCATGAAGCAATTTAGCATTTTATGTTCCACTGTAAGACTATGGTAAACTGTTCACTAAACCACTTTTTGACTGACCTAACTTCCTCTCGGAATTAGATTTGCTTGTTGTAGCCTACAAATCAAAGTATTGCACAATACAAACTGAATAATTCCATAAAAACAGGCCGTCAAGCGACCGACCAAGCATGCCCAGTATCATAGGGGAACTGAGGGAACAAATGGCAACAGTATGTAAAGATTTGACTCTAGGATTTAGAATAAAATTATAGTTTTTGACACATAATTGAGGTTTAAATGTAAAGTATAAATAAACCAAACAAAACGTTGTGCATATTGGGCGATGTAAGAGAATTTAAATCTAGTGTAAATAAGGTTTGTTTTTCCTATTATTCATATAATGTATAAAGATAGAAGGAACAAAGACATGTAATTATACATATTTAATAAACATGTAACAAAAAATTGTAATCAAACTGCATGTTTTTCAATCTTGCATAATAACATTTTCTTTGTTTACTGGTAGAAATTGTAAACAAATCCTATTAATATATTTTTTTAAATGCTCTACAGCA
Organism: Anopheles christyi; assembly: GCA_000349165.1. NCBI lineage: Eukaryota > Metazoa > Arthropoda > Insecta > Diptera > Culicidae > Anopheles > Anopheles christyi. The sequence continues at coordinate 7,439 of KB697351.1, forward strand.
AAACACAAAAAGCTACACTTCAAAACATTCCCATGCCTATTCTCGCATGTGATTATTTAATGTGCCAATTCAAATTGTAAATCTACACGCTACCAACAGGAACCGCCATTTAAACGCCATCCCCATTCAAATTCGTTGCCAAAATATGCACGTCTTCCGTCTTTTTTCCTATAATTTTTACTGTTATTGAGAAGCATTGGCCAGAGATTCAGTATGCGGAACGGAAGAAACCTGCGTGCGCTTTGAGTGTGACAAAAATGGTCAAGAATTCGAGAAGTCGAAGCCGAAGCCGATGAGAAAGGTGGGAAACGAATCCGTGAACCGTGAAGGAAGGTATTCAACATTCTTCCGCAGTACCTTTAAACGCGATCATGTGAGTGTGTAGTGGATTTAATGGTGGTTAGGAAAATAGGCAGCTTTTTTTATTGTTTGCGTACATGATTGTTTGTGTGGTCTTGTACAAAGGAGATGGAAGGAATCGCAAAAAAACTGGTATATTTGCATTAGAAATCTGAATATCATCATAATACAAGCTAATAAGCTTTCGAAGTTACTGGTACGACTGGTACTATTGATCAACCTGCTATCACTTACTAATTACAAGTTCAAACGAAACCTTAGCGTTAAGCAAATTCTATGGGAACAACCTTCAACCTAGCCGCCTACCTTGAAGACCTTGTTCTTCCGCCCTCGTGTGATTTTACCATAATTTATTAACCCATCCGCCGCCATCAAGCATTGCATTTTAACCACCCTCTTTTTTTTGCTCTGATCTGCACAAAAAGGTGCTTTTTTATTCACCCTCAAGACACATTGCTTCCGATTTGCCTCCCTTGTGCGCTTCCCACCGCCCGATAAGAGTGAATACATTTCAGCCCTACCCTGTCCCCCTAAAATCACAACTAAGATGTTGGTGAGCCGGCAAGAAGTTCAAGAAAGGCAAGAAAAACAATCCGCCTCAAAAGCCTGCGACGTGTCTTCTCAGGTGTAACGGCTTATCATCATGAGAAAATCAGTGTCTATCAGTGCACAGACAGACGAAAGAAAGTCAAGTAGCAGTAAACGAAAGGAAAATAAAAATGATTCAACCCCAAACCCGCAATTGCCCCCCAGGGGGTTGGGGTGCCATTTCTTAAAGATAGTTTCCTTCTTCCCAAAAGAAAGAGAGAGGGCTGCAATCGAGGCAGCGCGGTCCCGGATCCGGCCGTCGAAATGATCGTGAGAATAACGCACTCAAACGTGCAATTTTAGCTGGTAATTGTGATGTTGGTGTTGGAGCTCGTTCTTTTTTCTTACTTTTTTATTTTCAGTGTTGGGATGCACTTGTTCAGAAGATAATAAGAATTTGATTTTGTGTGTGTGTGTGTGTGTGGTTTTTAACTTCAACATGAGGAATGTTGCTTTCAACACAATTTATCCTCGAGCTTTATTTGTGTATAAATGATTTTAGCGAATAAAAATAGAATTATTGAGCTTACATTTAAATGACACCTAATCAGGTTGAAACCTGAACTTATGAATAAATGTAAGATCTTTACTCTACGATCTGCATGCCATAAGAGCGCGTGTAAAACAGGTGAGTTCTAATCATTACGAAAATGTAATCTTATTATCAAATGCCCAGATAAAATGCTCAAATATCTTTTAAGTTTATATAGAATATATTTTCCACTTAATCCGATGGTCAGAGCATCAGGTCATAACGATAAAGAAGTATCTACGAAGGTGGCGGCCACGTGCTATCAAGTTTTGAGAATATATATATTATCAATTTCAGCTTTCATATAGAGCTATTTTATTCGAATAAATTAAGGTTATAGTCCGCGAACTTGAGATCTTGAAAAAAACCATTACATTATAGGTATTTTGGCTGAAATACTGGGAACGTACTTACGCGGATGCCACATATAGGCGGTCGCCGCTTCAAAAGTGTTTCTAGGGGACAGCCTGTACATATTGAAAGGTTGAAGTTAACTATTTCAATTAAATTTATGTTAAAACAATAGAGAGAGCAACAAAGAGAAACAAAACAATATTTAACAATTGCACTCAATTCCTTGCAAACGGAAGACCATGCCAAAAAAAAACCAGATACAATTATGTACAAAATACACAAAGTGGAATAATTGAATCATAGCAGACGATAAAACTCCATCTAACGGAGATGGATGGTTTGCAGGCGGCAGGATGACACAGTTGCAGGAAGCTACAGTGTGTAAAAGGATGACAAGAAACTATCAAACACGGTTGAATATCATTTACCTATGCATGAGCTCCAGGGCTTATGGCAAACCAGCGTATAGGGACGACAAACATGCATGAATTCCACCACACATCAGAAAGCATAACGGGCGAGAGTAAATTCCCGAATGGCATATTGAATCATAACGTATGCTCGGCCGCTTTAAGACAGCTGACTTCAATTATGCATACGAAGGGAGCTAAGTTTAGATAAATGAACTCGAATTGGAATAATGAATTAATGTGATAAAAAACTAATTATATCCCAGACGATGGAAATTTGCGAACAGCATGCCCTTCATTCCTATGCTTCATTCCAGTAGGCTTTACGGCAGATAACAATTAAACCGCTCAGTATGTAAATAACCGATTAAGGGACATCATAGCAGGGAACGGATGCTTTGAATGAATAAGGTTGAATTTGTTTAATAAATTTCAGATATTCAAGGATATATTAATTGGTGGGCAAGGACGTTCTCTTTACCAAGGTTATCAATGAAGCTGAGTTGCAAAAGCATTACTTTTTTTAAGTCGTAAAATAAAATGCCGATAATGCTCTCCCAATGAAGAAAGAT
>KB697352.1:0-10305 GCA_000349165.1 Anopheles christyi
ATTTAATGCAATTCATTCGAACAATTAACGAATGGCGTAATGGTGCAAGGAAGTGCCAGGTGGAGGAAAACCCCGACGCAGGGAGACAAGTCGAGGGTTTTCGGAACTGTTTTGCTTCTCATGCACCACCGCAACCACACCATACTACCACCAGGTGTGTGTGTTTGTGTGTGTGTGTGTGTGTGTGTGTGTGTGTGTGTGATGCACTTTTTAATGCGTTTCGGGTTTATTTTGCCGTTCTCATTCCGACGAAAATGAGCCAGTGGCGTGTTGGTGGCAACGAGATACCGACGTGTGAGACTTACACGGTGCACACACCACATTTTCGTTACAACTGTTATCAGGTGAAAGAAGACACTTGAAGAGGAAAAAAAACAACCTCCCAGCAAACACGCTTTGGGTGCCGATTGTTACGAAAAAATGCATTTGCTTGGGGAGAGCAGCCTGACTGTGCGGTCAGAACAGGGCAACTTTAAACGTTTAATGTGTATTGATGCAGGTTAAGCGATTTATCTATCTCCTTCGTTGCACGTCTTTGCAGGTTGCGTATCGAATTTAGTTGATTTAGTCGATATTATTACTTTACTCGATATGACTTTCCATAATCTTCTCCAAGCCATCGATTAATTTCCAAAATTTCTCTCTCTCTCTCTCTCTCTCTCTCTCTCTCTCTCTCTCTCTCTGTCTCTGTAAAATCACACAAGCGTATCCATTTTTTTTCCTTTAGCGGCAGTTTAAGACGAGCAAACAGTTTAAGATTGGCAAACGTACCTTCTCCTGAAGGGCGAGGGCGAAACATGGGGAGGTTTTCTGCAGAGGTTCAGCGTCGCAAACGATAAGCTTCCTTCCCTATCATGGCAGGGACGCAACAGCTGGCAAGTCAACCGGAAACTGGACTATCGACGCGGGGCTGTGTGTTTCTGCAGCGTCTGCAGGGAGAGTGTGGTTTTGAGCATCATCGAAGCATATCAGTGATTATACGGATGCCACATACAACCAGCCCTCTTGTCTGTCCCTGTCGAAAACGGTGCACTATCCGAAAGCTGGAAGGTGGTGGTGGTACGAGAAGCACCAGACAACAACCTGTTGGACCGCTTGCGATGGGAGGGAAGGGCAGACACTGTTAGGAAAACACGCCATACGCTCCCGAAGCGTGTCGAGCTAAACCGCACACAAGGCAGGGCGGCGGGTAGGTGGGGTGGCAAGGTGTGCAGCCAAAAGGGGAAGAGGCCATCACTCAGCTATCCACTCATCCGGGTGAGTGTTGCGGGCAGGAAGCGAGCAGTAGAGCTAGGCAGCACGGTGAGTTCATAATTTATGGTCTTCCGCTTACTCAGCGAATAATGTCTGTCTGCGACTTGATGCGACGACGAGTACTGACTAGAGCGCGAGTGTCTATTACACTTTGCGTTCGGCCTTTCGCCCGGTCTGTACCGGAAACAATGATCGTCCTGTCAAATGCTGGATTTACGAACCGTTGTCCAAACCGAAAGCAGAAAAAGGTCGGAACGGGAGCTGATTACGGTGAGCCCAGCAAAGCGTATCGATATGCCACCTCCTCTTTCTCTCTGCTAACCCAATCCCTAGTCACTTATCGTGATGACTGGTTTCGTGATAGAGGCCACCACCGGTACCCGGCTTTCCTGAGAACCCGATAAGCATTTGATGTCATAATTCTTGCTTTATGGTTTTATGGTCGGAAAAAGAGAGTACATTTCTCGAATGAACATGGACAATTCTCTACAGTATTTAACTTCACCGATAACGATTTGACAGGTTGAAAGGAAACTCCTCATTTAGGGTCTCATTATTGTGCGTGTTGTTTGGGCTGATGTCCCTGGCAACTGCATTACCGGTGCAACTGGCCGGTAGACAGCTGCACGCACGCGCTCACTACGGAAGTGATCAGGTGATCAACCCTTCGTGATGCTGTCTGTCAGTCGTTTATTGGCCCACCGGCAGCGAAGATGCACCTGTGTGTTTTATTTAGACCGGTAGCAGCCGCTTTTGTTTCTTTTGCTGATCGGCAAATTAGTCCCAAGCTGCTTAGTCTGTGCCGTTTGCTAACTGTCGGTCGTTAGGAAAAAATATCCTCAAGAGAGAGCGAAGATTGCAAAAGGAACATGAAAAAAAATACTGCAACCAATTATCGAATTTGGAGATGTTTCAAACAAATCCAAATAGAACAGTTTTGAACATTTTCACCTGTTACATGAATCCTATCGCTATCGTTGAAGAATTGATCTTTAAGGAGAAAGGAAGAATAGTTAGAAATGTTTGACTTAGTATTTATAAAATAAAGGCCAACTAAAGGCTTCATCTTACGATGGTACAAAACACTGATACAATTTTAATTAAGATGATGGTGATCTAGATAACTGCTCGAAGGCTAATATTCCTCATAACGAAAGACATTTTCGCCTGTTATTATGCAATAATTTATTTTTTAATAACAATCTCGAATTTCATGGGATTTATATGGATCTGCTCGGTATTTCAAACAACTATCAATAAATAATATAAAAAAAGTATGGAATAAAAATTATAAACTAACGAAAACTAAAATAGATGAGAGTAGCAACAAATAAAGTAAATTGGATAACACAAAGAAACAACCAGTATATTTATTTGTTAAGTTAAAGTTGAATAGGGACAGAAAACATGTTCCCATGACACTGTTAATTAGTTTAACTGAGCAATTGCGCCACAATCACTTGAAAATTTTAAACACGTGGAAAAACAAGCTGCTTATGGATTATGAAAGTGTTTCCATTACTGCTAGGGCGCCACTAGCACTAGCACATGATTGCGCAACCGGAGGTTTTACAAGGGCGACGTCAAACTGAAAAGACGGTGCCCATAAGTGGGGTCACTGAGCAAATAAAAGTTGTTAGAAAAATAAAACAAAATCAATATTATTTACAACATATTTGCCTTTTTACTAATGGATATTACAGCTCACAATACAATTGACTCTGTCTCTTTCTAAACTATAAAGCATTAGTAAAGTAAAGTTAACACAGTTAACAAATTAAATAGAGTCAATTCAATATAACTGTTTGCAAGAACTTGGACAAAAGGGCAAAGAAAGAATTAAATAACGAATCATTACTCGTTCTCTCTGTCTGTCTGTCTGTGTCTCTCTCTCTCTCTTTCTCTGGATCAGAAAAAATGTATTTAAACAGTTTATTAAAAACGTGTACAAATGAATCCTTACAGCCAACCAGAAAAGGCTCAACCAACCTGTTCCTTAGGCGGGGAAGAATAGAAAAGGCTAGAGGTGCCGCCATTTCATTGCCATTTCGACTATAGAGCACCCAAACTTCACCCATTTCTCCTCAACTCCTCACCACACTTTCAAAAGCAAACGATTTTGCGACAATGTTCCGTGCGCCGTAAGTACTTACACCACTCCACCATTTGCCCTGTGTGGGTGAAGTTACTTATTGCCACAAATGCATGACGCTGACGCCACACCGCTGATGTTCCAGCGCGGAAAGCGAAGCGGATGCAATAAACAATACCCAGCGTTCCTGCTTTTCCATGCGACCCACAGGGAAAATCCGCTTTACGGTGACACAAACGCGAAAAACGCACACACAAACACAATAACACAACATTGCCTAATTTTCTACGCAGTCGAATGTGCAGCGGGCTACTGCTGCTTGTTTGTTTCGGATTTTCCTCTTTCGTTTGTGCTGTGTTGTTTCGTCGTATTACGGGTAAGGTTTGGGTGGCGCTTGGGCGATTATCGTACTGGCGCCAGTGCAATGCGCGCGTTTACCTTGCTCGGCAAAGAGAGGGTGGAAAAGGTGAGAAATAGCAGCCCAGCTCCAGCCTCGTAGGGTTAATGGAGTGGATGGTTGGTATGTAAAACTGTGTTATTGCAGGTTTGCTGTTGTTTTCTTGCTTTTGGCCACCCTTATTCTCGGTGAGGACCTGAGCTACGGAGGGGTGGCATTGTTAGGCCACACTTATTAGATTAGCGTAGTGGCGTAGTGTTCTGTTTTGCGCCTCATAAATTGTAATATTACATTTGTAAAATAATGGAAAAAAAAACTATTAAGAGCTTTACATTTTAAAAGCAGACAAAATCTATCTCCAACAACTTTCCTGAACTTCTTCAACATATTTTACAATTTAGAACAACCTATTATCGTTTACAATGTTGCTTGCTAATCGAGCAAAACAACACACATCCGTCGTGAGGTTTTATCGTTTTCAGCGTGCTTATAAATTGTTATCTCACCGAATGCGTTCCACGTTCCACGCTAATCTTCCGCAAAGCTTGCTAAAACTAGACATCTTCCGTCTCCACCCCCAACCCCTTTGCTGCCTTGACCATGCACTTTAGCTACAATGTTTTTCGCTTCAGTCAATTGTCCGGCCCAGACCACTTGAGAAGACACAGCAGCGTTGGACGCCGGTTTCTCGTAGAAGGCAGTGGGCGGTGGTAATCGATTCCACAACACCAAACCGCTCAGCAAACAAACAATTCCTGGGGCTGGATGGATTGTGGTTTGCCGAGGGGCGGCGAGATACACTGAACGATCAACCTTGAAAAGGAGGAGCTTGAGGCTCGGGGTTGCCGATGCGAGATGGTCAACCGATGCGACACGTGTTGCAAATAATCGCAGTACAAACAAACTGCCACCGTTCGCCTACCACAATCCAGGGCACGGTGGATGTATGGGCGGATGATTGGTTTGTGATTGCAATCTAACCCGCTAACAGATGAATACTGCTGAAAGGGAAATGTTGCGTGGGGCGAGAAACTTTGAAGTTTTACGATGTAAATGGTAGATTTTTTCTTTTTTGGTCAGCAATTAGCACAGAATTGGAAATTGAGATATTCATATAAACCGATTCTAGTTCAATTTAATAAGAAAAATTGTATCTTTATTTAATTTCTAATTAGCCTTGGGGCAACATTGTTCGCGCCAGTAGTAGGGCTCAGACCACCCAGAAAACCACATGGCCAGCACAGGGACTCGCGCGCGGTATCATCAAAATGCTGCATGAACTGTGCTTCCGCACATCGAGTCATCCAATGGGAGGGCTTGGGGGACATTCACTGCACGCGTGTATTTTAGGTTCAAGTGCATTATACGCGTGTTTGTGTATATTTGCGTGTGTACTAGCTGCACCCACCGCTCTACAGAATGTTGCAAATCTTATCTTGCGAACAACGTTGTTTACCAACGCTCCGGAAGCTTCCCCCCAGCGGGAAGGAAAGCAAAACAGATCGAACTGTGCACATACACACGCGCTTCTGTGAAAGGAAGGCCACCAACCCTTCCCCGTTTCAATAGGCCAGTGTAAACAACTTTGCAACTGAGGCATTAGACGATCGAGGCAGCAGTGAAGAGGCAGTTGTGGTTTTGTTGAAATGTTTTCTTTTGTAAAGGCGCCGTCTCCTGGTACAGTTTGCATCGACGCACTAGCAACCAGGTTTGCTCCGTAACACCCTGGGCAGGTTGAAGGAGTGTACCTGTTTGTTTTCAAGTTACGAGGCTGTCTGTTTTTCTATTGACAGTAAGTAATCTATGCGCAGCCCTCCTTCTGTGCAAGGGCACGATTGACACACTTTTCAGCTACACAGAAAGATGGTCGTCAGACACACGTTGATGTGCTTGAACATTTCAGGAAAAAGAAAGAACACAAGAGTAAGGGAGGAAAATTGGTTCCGGATGTTAATTTTCCAACGGTTTTTAAAGTTACAGAAGGAACATCACTATCTTGGTAGTAATCAGTCATCAGTAATCTTAAATAATCGGTATGACATTGGTATCGTTCAAAAAGATCTCCAAGAAAGATACTCTGTAGAAATAAGTCTATAAAAAGGGTGTTATCCAAAATTTTACATCACAATCCAAAACTCGCCCATCGATAGAGTGTACCATCAAACGAATCAATCATACCACACTATCTTCTGGTTCATAGTCTCCATCGCTTGTCCAGCGAACGACAATGTCTGTACCTAAGATATCGTTTCTGCCCCATGATATGGTGTCACAGGAAGTTAACTTCCCACAGTAAACGGTGAAGGATGATTTCTACAAAACGTGTTGGTGCTTTTATCGCTGTAGAAAAAAAAGCACTACAATCAACAGTAACTAGTCCCGATCCATTTCCTTTACAGTGTGCGAACGTTCTGGAAACAATTTAATCTAAAGAACCCCGGCAAAGCTATCCCAGAGTGGAAGGGAATTGCTAGATCGAGAGTATAAATATACACAAAAATGCACCCGATGTTGGTCGTTACATGCAATCCATTGCACAGTAAACCCAAACCTTCCAAAAGCGCTTTTTTTCTGCTGTGCTCAGGGGGAAAGGAAAGACCGGGAGCTGCCATCTAACGTCTCGTGTGCTGCTCTTACTTGCTCTGCTTTATCGACCACGCTGCTTCCGGGCCTTCCATCATCTCATCCCGGCAGCTCTGTAAATTGTCCTTCCGTAACGACCGAACGTACTTCTCCAACATCGCCACCACTAGCGCCCCACATTACAACATTGTGCGAAAAGTAGAACATAATGTGCACTGGGTGCATGGGAGATGGTTCGGGTTTTCGTGTGTGTTTGTATTACTGGCACAAGGATCGTGCATCCAATTTAAGGTGTATTACTGGCACGGGGCATTATTGCAACACATTTTCCGACCAATAAGAACAACCCTGGAAAATGTGCTTTGTGGTATCAAATCCAGTTGACAGTGCGAAGGTTCTAGGAAAACCGGGGTACATGGAGTCGTCTTTAGCCAGTGTGGCGCCTTCAAGCACATTCCTTCAACAGTACGATCCTCACCTTCGAGCAATGGTCTTCCCTCTGCTTTTGGCTAATAGAATTCCTCTACGACCGGAAAGGGTGAGTTTAGTGTAAAAACGGGTAGATTGTCGACAAAATTGAGCAACAAAAGTAACAGCACCGACGAAAACTGTCGGAATGGGATGCCAACCAGGGATATGGGTGGCAGTGCAATACTAACTCCCGTGCAACCGTGCAATGTAAAGGGAAATGGCGTTGCATCGTTGAACGCTGGCGTTGGCTGGTTGCTCTCATCTTCGTTACTGTACTGTGCTAGGATACTGCTGCCCGTTTGATAGTGTCATATATCAGACGGTCGACGACCACACACCACCAACTACAGGTGTGTGTGAGTGTGTATGTGTGTCGGAAGGGAAATGGACCGAAGTATTGGCCGTTTGAAAAAAAAACCAGAACTCACAAACACACCGTAGGAGGTTCTTCATCGATGTACCCAAAGAATTACCTTTTATTCAACCGGATAAAAATGGCAGACGGTTCTATTTTCGTTCTGTGTACACATACACACACATATACACACACTTTCTCTTTTACAATCTTTCACGTTAATCCGAATTAAAAGTCTGGGATGGGAACTTTTTTTTTTTGCATCCAAAGTTTTGCGATACTATCGTTCGCTGCTGGTCGAGGCAAGCGACTTCTTCTGGTTACAACAAGCTACTGGAAGCTGAATACTCTGAAAGGCGATAGGTCTACACTCGCGAACGGACTGCGTGGGGGATTTGTTTGATTTTTCAAAATTAAATTTTCTCTTCACCTCCTTCGACGTGCATGGCTCTTCCTGCTCGGGCACAACCAAATAGGACCAAGGCGCGTGCTGCGATAAGGCAACCATCGTTTAGGGTCAAACAAAAAAAACACAAAATCGTAAACCGAGAAGCTTTGCAAAAGTTTCTAAGCTTCGTGACAAGTTTGCTGCTTTGGTGGCACTTCTCCAAGGGCAGAGAAATGATAGCAAAGTCGAATTCTCGATCGTTATTATCATGCAATTGGATCTGGTGGAACGATACGACTAATAGCGACAGATAGCGGATTATTTATCTCATTAGAACAACTTTGTAGGATGGATGGGCGCACAGGGCGAGCACTTAATAATGCTGATTCTAAAGCGTTTCACTGATTTTTAGATAATTTGTTCACGTTTGTGCGGTTTAATTATTATACAACCGGTAAGACCTAACTCAAATTTCAGTTCAATGTCTCACTGAAACTCAAACATTAAAGCAGCTTTTACTCCATTCATAGCAAGCATTATTTAAAGTTTTTCTCATTTTCTTTCCATTAGACGATAGCGGCAGGAGTGCAGTTTTCCTTTGCGAGACTACTTCATTTAGGGCTGATTGTATTTTTGCTCACTACGGAAGAATCGAGGATAAATTTGCTAGAAGTTCAAAGAATAAAAATGAAAAGCAACGAGATTTTAAAGGGTAAAGGGGCTTATAGCCAACTTCTTTCGAATCAGGAAATCAAGAATATTGCTTCACTCTTTCATCAAAATACCGCTGAAAAGCTTTGCTAAACCCGCCTTTGCTCATCAAACTATGCGCTGCATCTTATCGTGTAGACTTGCCTTCCGAAAGATGCTCACTTTGCTCATCAAACACTCGACACCAAACATTCCATCAACAGTGCATCTACCTCGTCGGGTAGGAGTATTTATTTTCCAGCTCCCTTTTCCCATGTTTTTTTCTCGATTCATTATGTTGAATGAGCATTGGTGTTTCGCGAACTTTACTACCTCCGCCGCCTTCGTACCTTTAATTCCACACCAACATCGATGCTTATTGATGAAGCATTTACGTCGCACTACTACCGGTCCACTTATCTCCTGCTCTCTTGCTCACTGATGAGCTGGCTGATGATACCGAGAGCGCGATGCACCCCAAAATGCAGTTGAAGTGCAGTGTACAAATTCATTCCTCCACTTCTTTGGTGCTTGATCATTCTTGCTGTTTGATATTATTTAAAATGCATTCCGCTTCGCTTTCACAGCAAAAAGAACGAAGCCGGGAAAACAAAGGAGAGGCCACAGCAACAACACCACAACAGCAAAAAAAGAAAAACAACCGTTCGCATTTATTATTTATAGTCAATTCCTTTCACTTTGTTCGATTATGCACCACGCAAACAAACCCACCCCACCCAACGTCCCTTGGACTACTCCGCTTAATGCACTTCCATGGAGGGGAAGTGCTTTGATCAACTTTGATCGCGCATCAGCAACTTCGAGTCGTCCGTTTTGCGTTTTTGGAACTGTTGCTGTTTCAACCTTCTTTTTGTTTTGTTGTTTTCTTCTTCAATTTCTGTTTTTGTTTGACGTTTCTGCATTCGATTCGGTGTGCCTACGGTTTTTTTTATATTTCATTTTGTTTCGGTGCGTTTCAATCTCGCGGCATATTCAGCCGATCTTACAAATTAATGGCTGCGAAAACGATTTTCCGACCAAGGGAGCACTAGAGTGCGCGCATCGACAAAACGTGCCCATTTAGTCAGAGAAAATGGGGCGAGGAGAAGGGTGAAGGGATAGGGAGAAACTGGAGCTAAATACATCAATATTTTGCCGCCGGCCAGCCAGAAAGCTCTAACCAGCCAACCAGCGTCCTTTCCCGGACCACGCATTCTGACTGCGATGATGATGATGACTAGGGTGATTCCTGCACAGTGGGATTTTTATTTACATAATTAAAATATAAGGTATAAGGCTTTACAATGAATAAATGATTATAAATGTTTGCAAAAACTGGAAATTAAAACATACTTTTATGTATAAACTAACTCATAAAGTTACCAGGCTGCATTCATAACCCAGCATTAAATTAGCCCTCAACTTAAGTCCTAAGCCTTTTATAATATTTGTTAATATTATAAAATAAAATATATAAATAATATAAAATTAAACTGACCGAAAACATGCAGCTCCACTATAATATAATATAATTGTCATGGAAAAAGAAAGTTAATTCATAAGCATATTAATTTTAAAATTAAATGATAGATGCAAAAATTGTTAATCATTTAATGTGAAGTCTCATGTCGACAAAGTCACATGATCAATAAGAGTATACAGGCCCATAGTGCAGATACGATGCGGGCATCATTTCCACTGCAACTTTGTTGCAAAAGTGCGCTCATAAATATGCAGAAGACACACACACACACACACACACATTACCTACTACCGGCGCCTTCACACGGTGGAATCTATTTTGTGAAACAGGCAGGCAGAGAGGGGGAGTGTCGGTGGGCCAGCGGCATAATTGGTGCAAACAGAAAGGAGAAAGATGCATATAAAAACAACACCAACAAAAGGGCAACTCAATTCATTCCTTACATTATCTCTGCCCTCCCCTCCCTCCCCCACTCCACTCCATTTCACTCTTAAAGCCTGTGGCATTTTCCACCCCGAACATCACACAATGCAACACACATCGTTGGCTGCTTGCTTTAAGCGGTTAGCTTCCGCAAACCCCCCCCCCCCCC
>KB697353.1:0-10303 GCA_000349165.1 Anopheles christyi
CTCATTCGTGAGCAGGCCACCAAAGAAGAAGAAGAAGAAGAAGCTTAAACAATCCTCAAATACCGTACAATCATTCATCGCTAAAAACAATTCAAATTTATTCCAATTATCTTCATTATTTTCTCTTTATTTACCGACAAACCTCTTTTGTTCAATCCGAACAAACACAAAAGTTGTCACAACTTTAAATCTTACATGATAGTTTATTGCTATTCATATTCAATTAGCATTTCATGTATGTGTGTATGTATATACTCTCTCACAAAATTTTTGTGCACGACTATGCACATAATAACAGTGGGCACTCCTTCCTCACTGCCCGCATTCCTACATATACTTCTGTCGCCCCAGTGAAGCCGTCTGCATCGGGGCACTGTTTTCAATGTATTGGGAAGTCATCGTCGAGCTCGGATCGACCACTTTGGTGCCACTCTTGTGAGATCGTTTCATACCCCGCTTTCTGTCGTGCCCATTGCTGGCCGCTATTGCTTCCAGCATCAATCCATCCACCGTTTGAAGACTTTGTGCACGCTGCAGCGACAAACGGAGCGGTTTCTTTGGTGGTGCTGGCCGAACACCACCGCCATACTTTCCGACCGGTCCCGACGGTTCCGAAGCATACTGGTCATTGGTGTCGGATTCAAAGTCTAGGCTTTTCACGGTACGAATGTCACCGCGCCGACCCGTGGTAGCAGTATCGTGCATGGTTGCCGCCACCAGACGCTTCCGTTCGCCGTTCAAATGCTCAACGCTGCGAGTGTGGGTACGGCTGTGACTATGCTGCAACGATCGAGTTCGATCACAATCACTCTCCAGGTCAGTGGTGCTGCGTTGCAGCTTTGCCCCAAACTGCTGCAGATAGCGTTCGCGATCCTGTCGTCGTGCTTCACGCTCACGCTTGTCCCTTTCCTTTCGATTATAGTACTGGGCGGTCAGCGAGTCTCCCCCATTGATGCTTATCTTTGACGAGGACAATGAATTTCGTAGATTGTATTTCATCACATCGTTGGATCCACCGTTGGTCAGCTCGCCATTAATACGATCACACTCCTTTATAATGGTGGTCGTTGTAACGTGCCCCGGGCTTCCATTCCGTGGCGAGGATCCTTTTTCGTCAATGTAATTGTAAATATGCGGTGGTTGCGGTGTTTTACCCTCCGGCGGTGTCGACGGAGGTGACGTGATGCTGATCGAGGTGATGTGTGCACCACCACTTCCGTTTACGGCTACACCACTCCGTATTATTCCACTATCTTTCGAGGCAAGCAGCTCTCTCACCTGATCCTCAAGGTACGAGATACGATGCTGTAATCGAACATTGTCGGCCTGTGACTGCTGTAGTGTTTGATGCGACAGTGGACCAGATGACGTTGCCTTTCTTGGGCGTGCCACTACCACTTCCGACTTCGAGTGGGATCCGATGGCACGAACCATTTCATCCCGACTACGACCACCGATCGGTTTGCCGTTAATTTCAATGATGCGATCACCTCGCTGAAGACTCTCGCCTTCCAGCACCCAGTCGACCCAGAATCCTGGCTGCTCATTTCTAGTACTTGCGTTCCAGCGTCCAGTAGACGCGCGGACAGCAAGCAAACTCAGACTGATGCCCGATTGCAACAGCCCGTAGAGTGTGTTTGGTTCTTGCTTTGGTTTGTCTAGCCGTCCCTGCAGGGCACGAGCTTCCTCCACCAGCGAAAGTAGTTGCAGTTCCTCTCGCCCAAGTGCATACTCTAGCTCGGCCTGCCGTATTCGTACATCAATGTTGCTGCAGTAGGAAAGTAGTCAGTGAGTAAAAACGTTTTTTCATATTCAACCCAATTAAAAACTTACTCTGTCACATCTAGCTGTTCGAGGGCGGATTTAAGATTTTTAATCACATGTCGCTTTGTTTCGGAGTCGGATTTCAACTTCGCTAGCCGCTGTTCGGCCACTGGCCGTTCCGTATCGTCCAGTGGAGGTCCAGTCGGTCGTGGCAGTTTCCCCAGACCAAGCTGGAGTCTTAAACTACAAATTAAAGTAAGAAACAAATTTCCATCAGTTTAGGAAAGGTTGGACCAACACTGTACACCGCATGCTTACCTCTGTATGACTGCTTCCCGGTCTTGCAACGCCGTTCGGAGTTCGCGGGATGGAGCAGTTTCGGGTCGTGGCGAAGAGCGGGCAGATAGCGACCCTCCAAGGGAAGTTCCTTTTCTACGTCTGGGCGTCCCTGCGCACAGTGAAACTTCTATGTTTGCCATCTAAAAAAATCATATTAAAAAAAAGGATCCTTACTTTTTGTTCTATAGGTCGTTTACTTTGTACTTATTTGTCTTTATTATTAAATTACCTTTGCTTCAAGTGTTTCCAACTGTGACATTTTCGGTGGATGCTGATGTAATTTACCTTGCGATGGAAGAATGGTCTGCAAAGAAAAGGAAAATTCAAATAATATTAGTTTACTATTTAAAAAAACAATCTTTTTTTAAATTGTGTACAACAGTCGAAGTTCGTATAAACGTTCTAAACGTCTAAATGTCTAGATGAATACAAACGATAAGTTTGTTGAAATACAATTTGTGCTATACAAATAGTAAGAAATTAAAGTCGATGTGTCAAAGATTGATCTTCGATTAGGGTTGATTATCGTATCGTAAGTGTATTATGGATACAAGAAGCTGAAAAAAAATCTCGCATAGAAGGGTTTTAAAATTGACAATAATCCGGATCTCACTAACATTGATGATCGGAACCTTGTTCAATTTATAGCATATTGAGTGTTTCCTGTTATACTAGGCTCTCTTATCCAGGATTCACTATATCTATTAACATGTAAGTGCATGACCAAAGCGTTTTTACAACACTAAAAGGACTATAAAATAAGGTCATCTATCATGAATTATTTTATTTTAGAAAATGGAACTTTGATTTAAAAAAAATGAATTTCATATATGTTTCCCAACCTTTCGATAATGTACCGATCCCATTGTTCCTTGTTACATGAAACTGGGATAGTTAGGAGAGGATAGTAGGATAGAACTTCCCATTTAAGCTTTTATAAATGGTGAGTTTTTAGTGGTGCCATAATAAGAAGCCGGGTATTGTCATAAAAAAAAAACCGAGCATAGAAAAGAAAATCCTTCGGGGCTCGCTTAGTATTGCGGATGTTTTTTCCATAAATGATGAAATAATGAAGCACTACCCATTTAAAAATGCTTAAATTGGTATGAATGTGGTTGAACGATTCTTACACAAGTTTTATCCCAACGATAAAATCAATAATTAATTGCTCAATTGCAACGCTTGCTAGATATTCATATACAGAAGAGAAAAAAAAAACCATCTCCTCCCTCACAAACGCAAATGACATTAGGATTCACACGTGTACGTGGAATAATAATAAAGAACGCCAACCTTCTGCAGCAAACAAATAAATGCACTACCATTACATAACCTCACCTAATGGGCCTGAGGGCTGTTTTTACTATTCAAAGCATCTACTCCCTCAAAATGGCATAATGCGCAGATGCCAGGGTGGAATACCAACAAGCCAATTGCACTTTATATTTCCTGCCAGCCGCTCTCGCTTGCTTCGATCGTGAACAGATCGATCCAATAGTACTCCATCATCATTTTGCACGAACTAGTAATGTGCGCGGGTTTGGCGGCAAGGGAGCACAACACTAAGTGTTGGTCCCACGCTTACGATTCGATCTTCATTTTCACCCATAACAGAGTGGTGCGGCGTCTCCAAAAGAAGCAACGCCAGTCGCTAATTTGGCTTCTGGATTTGGATCGGTGGCTCGGTTCAGCCTGTTCCATCTTTTTTTTTTGTTAATGCCCGCAAATAAATTCATCACATTCACTACTCCAAACTAACGAACTAACGTTACGGTCGATGTAGAGAAGAAAGAAAGAAAAAAAAACCTCACACCACACACACACACAAATAATAATAACTTCAGCATCTCACTTTCGAAATCATAAACCACACATTTTCACCATTGCTTGGATTAGCCATGGGTCGGGATCTGTTTCAACCACGGTGGTGATGGTGTTGGTATCAGCAGTACACTCTCTCGCCCCGATCTTGGGAGTGTTTCAGTTACTGAAAGGCTTTTACCATTTCGCAGCTGCGGCACTATTTTCGACAGCCTGTACACTCATCGAACAAGAATGTGTCAACCGGTAACTTTCCCCTCGATTGGCTGTGCTCGGCAAAACACCGTTTTTTTTTTATCATTTATCATCTTTCCTAACGGGTATAATCAATCACGATCGTCCGGTCGTCGGTGTCGGTGAGCACAGCGGGCGAGTCGCCTGATAGTTCAGGCGTTGTCTCCGCGGTTGAAAACACCCAGCGAGGTGTTCGTACGAATGAATATAAAATGTATGATTTCACCCTCTCTTCGGTGAGCGAAAAAAAAAAAAGGGGCACACATCAAAGAGACTGATGATAATGCACTGCTGCTACACTAACGAATACGGAACTACTACTCGCCTCGTTTAATCGACCAAAAGCAAACATATGCCAGACTGCCTGCGTCATTACAAATGGAAGCAAATGTTGTGGCGAATGCTTTTTCGATCTATTGCAACATACTGCCGGCCGCTGCCGGCCGCCGCCATGCACTTACCATCGAAGAAGAACGTTCATTCAGGAATGCTCGTGGAATGGCTGCTGGCGAATGGCTGACGACAATGGTTCCGGATTCCATCACGACACTATCATGATGATCTCAATTGAAGGCGAACCGACCGGATGTTGTTTGAGCAGCTGTTATTCTGAAATTATGAAAAAAAGAGAATTTAAATGATAAAATAAATGATTGAAGCTATAAATGCAATAAGAAATCAATACAACTAAAAAAAAATAATGATGAGCTTAGAAATAAACAGAAAAATGAGAAATAACGATTGATAAATTTATTTTAACTAGTAAAAACATTTGAAAGTCGCATAGATCATACAGTCACCAGCTCTTCTGTAAAGCATTATTCCCTATTTTAATCTTTGATTTTTAACCATAACTTAATAAACAAAAAAAAAGAAGCACTTCCGAACAAAACATTCTTTACATTGAAAAGAGTTTGGCATTGGCCATTGGCAAGAAATAATTGTAAAGCGATCCAAACATAAATAAACGCGACGGTTGTTACCATTAACGCCTTCATGGTGTTTTCCAAGTACGGTAAAAATAAACATTAATTTAACAATTGTGTCTGCATTGCTATTTTTCACAAACAAAACAAATTATTAATGAAGTAAAAAAAACAAACAACATCCAAACAACTTAACATAAGTGTAAACTGATTCTTATCATTAATAGTTTTAATTATTTACAGAATTTATTTAAACCACCAAAAGCCGAATAATTTTAAATTTATTTTTGTGATTTTTTATTACCTTAAGATTTCAATGTACTGTTGACATCAAAATTAAATTTAATTTATACTTGGCGTATGTAACACAAAATCTGGCCATGTCGACACGACTACCTCAATTATGCGATTGTCTAACAAATAGAATTTCAACAAAAACAACAATAGTTTTTTTTTCTTGAAACATTAGATCCCGAGGCCATTAACGCGCTCAAACGCCACATCCCCTTGGGAAAAATATAATAATAATTGCCAAAAACGTTCTAACGCACGCTTCAACGTGTTTTTAGTATAGTTCGCACCACTGCGGATAATCACCACCCTCATCACATCACATTGTATAACATTAAAAAGTTCTGCAAAACCGCCAACAAACCACAAACAGAGACACAAAACGGCGCCTACAAGCAGCAAACCATTTGAAAGAAACATCATGCGGTACCAAGCGAAAGAGGAGCTCCGATGGATGCGCTCCAGTTTGCACATAATTGCACCTCCAATTTGCCTCCTCTTCGAAAACTCCCATCGAAAACAGCTCCACAATCAGCACCCTTTCGACGTGCTTCGACAGGCGGGGGTTAAGGCTACCTACCCATAATAACCTCCTCTATGATATAATGCAGCAAGAAATTGCTCTTCTTTTACGTTAACTGGAGTGTTTCGTCATCAGTGTGTGTGTGTGTATAGCTTTACGATCATACGCCCGAAACATAAGACATAACCACGTCAACGTGCAAAATAATCGACACGCAACAATGCTTTACCATGCTCTGGCAAAGCCATTCCCACCTAGAATAGTCTTGCCGTACGTGCCTGACGAAGGGAAGCGGCACGATTTCGTTGAAACATTTACGATTCATGAAAAGTAAATAAATAAAGACACTTTTTCATAATGGGTTGCACTCCTGCATCGATTGCACTGAAGCCTCACTCAGCAGCTTGTTTGTTGTTCTTTAACGCACGTGTGTTGGGGTTGATTATTTTCACTTACTTTAGCGCAGTAAAACAAGTTTTATTTATTTCTTTAAATCCAAGCATTCTAGCAAATAGTTTACAAATAAACAATAAACACTTCTATCAAACAAAAGCAAAAAACAAAAAGATTAATGTTACAAACATTGTTGAAAATCATCGAAACCAAACATTCAATATTGCATACAACTTTCAATCAAACTGCAAAACCCAAACTAACCGAAAATTTTCCTTCCGTTCCATTCAGTTTCAGCAAGCATGAGTCTCCCCCGGTCCGGTCCAACAGTTTCCCTCACTTTCGCGACCACCCGCCAAACGCAGCCAAAACGAACTAACTAGACTCACCGCCGAACTGTTTTAATTGACCTTTACTTTCAGCCGATTCCGATATCTCGCCCGGGTAAGTTGAACCATTTATTTTTCACCTTCTTTTGTCCAACTAGTCAGTTTTTTTTTTTTCGTTTGCCTTTTGGTTTTTGGCAATTTTTACAAGCCAAAAGGAAAGAGGAAACTAAAATAAAGATCTGCATTACCCATTGGCGTTGTGAAACTAAATGAAAGAGAAATTTATTTTTAAGCAGCTCTATCGAAAGTGCGCGGCAAACTTTTCTAGTAATCACTTGTTGTTGTTTTTTTTTCGCCTCTCACTCGCTCTCTCCCTCTCTCGCACTCGCTCCTTTTTACACGGTTGCTTTATTTTACATCGCAACGAGCTCATACCTCACAGCCACCTTTGATGGTTGATGATGGCAGAAAGAAAGAGCGTTTTTTTTTCTGTCCGTTTGCTTCCTATTGCGGGTGGACATCAACGCAAACGAGCGTAATGTAAAGCGCTAATGACCGGTAGTGGGCAAAGGGTGATAATTTCTTTATAAAAAAAACGATATTACCCAGCTGGAGGAGGTTAGAGTTTACCCCCTCACCGAATAGCTTTTATTTTCACATCTTTACTAGCACGATAATGGGTAGATTTGAAGGAAAGGGAAGGTAAGTAATAAATTGAGATAGGCTCGCGTTCCTCTACGTTTGCCACAAGGCGCCATGGGAACCGGTCAGCAGGGTCAGTCAGTCTGCGTTGCGCATCACACCGGAACCATATTGCCAATCGATTGCACCTGGAGCGAGAAACTGTCCCAGCGTCAACAAGACGTTGCCCCTTGTCTGGACGTTGCACATGGTTTATGTTTGGGCAAGCGGGGGAAAAAAAGGAAAAAAAAGGAATCGATCGCACCCCATCATCTTCAGTTATTTATTTGTTGATTTCGATATTTTTTTCTTTCTTCCCTTTCGACATACTTTCTTCCTTTCTGGTTGAGCATTAAATTCTATTCCACGCTTCTTTTCTCTCTGTTTTTTTTTTCTTCAAGCACTGTCCTCATCTTATCTTTGCCATCCGATCTTTTCACACTGGCCGGATGTAACTTTCAGTTTTCGGGGTTGGAGCGACACTACTGTGAGGAAGAAGCATACATTGCTGTTACTTTGACTTTATCGTCAAGGTCTTTTTCTTTTTCACATCTCACTGCCTTTAACTATGGGTGGCTTTCTGCCCGCCATACACCGTAGAACAAGCGGGGTCGTTCTTATTGCGCGTTTGCTCACGGAACCGTATCGCCTGCCACGGAGTAGTGTACCCGCTTCTTCCGACGCTGAACACTTCTTATGTATTTTATGAATGTTTCTTTGTCGATGTTGTAGTTGTTGTTGTTTTTTTCATCATTATTATTCTTGCCAGAGCCCTCGCTTCTACATCAGATCGTTTTATTTTTACACAACGGCGCACCACTTGTTGGCCAGGGAACAACAGAGCGCGCCCGGATAAACCGGCAGTCCTTTCCCTCCTGTGTGTGTTTGTATGTAAAGAGCTTCGCGCTGGCGTGACCATGAAAGAAGGTTGAATGAAAGACTTTTGGACTTCATTGAGATACCACACCACACGCAGGCAGAGCCATTCCCTTAGACGCTTGAGGAGGTTTGCAGGGGCACGCAATACTCCAATCAACCAACCGCGTGAACCTGCAATGAAGGGGGAGGGAGGACTTTACGGTTGGTTTGTCAGAACCGCAGACCACTGACAAGTGCACCCCAGACCGTCCCTCTTCCCCCTTTTAAAAGCCTTTGGAAGTGAGAATTTTGCTCGGAAAATTCACCACCAACCTCTTGGTGTTCCATGGTGCCATGAGCTATTGGATTAACCACACAGCCACCAGACCACCAGACCAAGGCAAAAATGCTTTCGGGGCTGAATAATTGTGTGAATTTTGTGCCCTCGTCCCGCAGGCCTCGCTTGAAGTAGTGGAATTGTGGTCAAAACGGTACCCACCGGACACTTCCGGTTTTTGCGTTGGTTTATGCTGGCAACTGCCCGAGAGCCAGAAGTTTTATGAAAGTGTTTTTTTTACGGAAGGGGTCCCAAGTTTTAAATCCGATGCCTGTAAAGCATGTCTGCACATCAAAAGGTGCCCATAGCAGTTCTTTACGGAACATAACCTAGTTTCGTTTAAGGGTTTTCCCCCTTTGGAAGTTACTGCGGCTACCGCACTGCAGGAATTTATATGTTCGTTACATATCGATAGAAGGGAGGTCAAATTCATTACATAGCTAGGCCTATTGCTTCCCGACAAACTATGCCGGTGGCTGGTGACCTCTTGTACGGTGAAATTAATTAATGCTAACGAATGTCAAATGAGGGTTACACTAACAATGTTTCAGCTAAACTGTGTTTCTCGTCAAAGTGTTATGGAAAAATGGGGGGAAAAAAGAATCATAATGTGAAGACTTATTTCCATCGAACGATTTACGTTGAGAGTTGCTTGGTTTGAGGGATTATTTTTTGGGTAACTTTTAAAGAAAAGGGACGAACTGCTTCGGACCTTTGGCTCTTAGAGAAAAACAATATTCAACGGTATTTAAAACTATCTTCACAAAATTTAAAACTGGCACGGCAAGCACTGGATATTACTTCCTTACACCGATTAGATGAAATATCAGCTTTAAAACACACTGTAGAAGAACATTACGATCGCGCTTTTGCATGAGTCAAAGGGCGAATCAGCCAAACTGACGTTGAATAGCCTCAAACCTCAAGCCTCAAGTAAAGCACACTGAACTTAGATCTTTCTTAGTTGTACTGGTAAATTATTTTTTTTCAGTGTAATTCTTTGTGATTTTGTACTTTCAGAAATTCAGATATTACACAAAATTCCACGGAAAACACGGAAAAGGATTCAAAAGACACGCGTTTTCCAAATTATACTTATTTGATGGAACAAACAAGTGTTAAATACCAAATTAATTCCCTTTTACTGAGGTTGTACAAACATTAACATAAAGGTTTTTAATACAATTTTTAACAACATTAATAATAAACACAAAGATAATAAAATTAATAAACATAAATTGAGCAATAAATATCATTAACTTCAATCAAAACTATGCATATTGAAAAACGGATCACCGTGTTTTGTATTGTCTTTGAAAGCTTCATTGAGATTTTATAACCTTCTTTAAAATCTGACAAATCCAACATCGTGATATTGTTCCTGCTAACATCTCTGCAATATACGTCTTTTTGTTGTATTATTGTTTTGAAAACTTTGCCTCTTTACGTTCTATTGTTGTAAGCGCAATGCAAGGTAAAACAAAAAAATGTACTCTGATCGATTCAACCGATTCAGAATCGATTTGCCGACCCCTGCTTGGCTTAGATAATAATGTTCCGTCCACTGCTATATGAATCCAATAAGAAGATATACAACTAAATCAACCATCCTACGCTAATTGCGCCACTTGCCGTTTTATTTTATATGAGTTTTGCTTTTCAAGTTCAAACTGCCTGCTGCTGAGTTTCGTTCTGCTGAGTCTGATCTTAAGCGTGTTTCTAATAATTCTTGTTCATGCGCAGGCTTTAGCACGCTTGCCTGCCCACTTCAGGCTTGGCAGCGCAGAACGGCACATAACATTTTCTT
>KB697354.1:0-10292 GCA_000349165.1 Anopheles christyi
GTCGTTATAATTTTATCGACCGGTAAGTGAAATTCGTTCGCGATACCTATTCGAGTAAATAATTTTATTGGTCGATATAACCCAACCAGTGGTTTAATTTTATCGACTGCTTTCGCGATAGGTGCCATTGAGTGGTAAAAGGCAGGTGTGTTATAACTTTTCGATTCCCCTAATAAAAAGTTGTCCAAGGCAGTAAAGACTCGCTTTGACGGCTCGTTTATCGATGGCATTTTTTCGATAAATCAACCTATAGTAGATAACATTATTAACAACAATTGACGCCATGCTCTACCTTACCTTACCCTGGTGAATATATCAGAGACGCACACTGCAAAACCAATACCATTGATCAAATCAGGTTAATGAGTATTGTTCGTGTATCTAGGAAGTGGTATAGGGGAACTTTGTTTGGTTAGCTCTCGTGCCTAATTTGTTGCAAAATGAGTTTGGCCAACGGAACAAAGTATAATATTATTTCAAAGGGTTACTATTAAATTCAATAGATTTTAAAAATATTTTTCAACTTTCAATAGCGAAAAGAAATGTCTGACACGGCAAGCGATTATTATTCGTGATAAGAACCAAAGCAAAAAGAAAAAAATCGATTACCTTATACGTCCATTACATATGCAAAATAATTCCCACCAGTACACACGACGACCGTACGTACCGATGATCTTGATCCAACAGTCCTTCTGGCAAGAGAGTTATGCTTCGTCTACTAATCAATATCGTTCCGTGCCAACCCGTTGGCACGTCCTAGTGGAGCGGTTAGTCAGCGCGCTAGTAGTGCGCATCGTGGCTAATGCGAGAGTAGGATTGTCGTAGGCCGGCTTACTTTGCGCTACGTCCAGCAAAGAACGGAACGAAGACATGGTTGGCTCAGGTACTATAACTATAGTTGATTGGTCCATTTTCGGCACGTAGGACAACATATGGGAGATTGAGAGAACAAATGTAAGTCGTCGGCTGTGTCATTCGCTGTAGTTGCCCGTCTCCCGTTTGATTGGCCAATTGTTGATTGTGAGGTTGAGGCTGCCCGACTCTTGCGTCGGTTCACTTTGATGGCTGGCGTTCGGACTGGTGTGGCACAGGGCGGACGCGTCCGCAACGGTCGACTGCAGGAACGCATTTGCCAGGTTGGGCAGCGTTAGCGATTTGGGCGAAAATAGGGGCAGCGCGGATAGGCCCCGGTTAGCTGCTAGTGAGGCAGCCAGCTTCATCGTCTTGTAGTCTTTGCGCAGATGCTGCCGGATTTCCGTGTGACAGTGCTCGTTGTTCGTCACAATGATGTCACCAGTGTCGGTGGTCGTTACCCGTGCCTTGCAGTTGTACTTGCGGGACAGATTGCACTGCCAATACTTCTTGTCCTTACGAATGTACTGTATGCCGAAGGAATGGCCATCGTGCACTAGCAGCGGTTTGCCCCGCTGGCTAAGCATGAACTCCAACCGTCCCTGGAACCACTTTTCACCAGGTGTTACTGAAAAAACGGGAACAAACAATGAGAAGATGCATTATTGGTTCAAGAAATGGTTCCAGTTACTGCTATTGAAATTTTATCTCGAGACCCACGCCCGTCTTTTAGTGTGTCATTTTAATTACAAAAGAAGGAGGAGCATATCTACATGCAAACCTAGAGTAATGTATTTGGTTACGCTGGGAATGGAAAATATTGGAAGTATTGAATGCGTTAGCCCTTTTATTATTATGTAAATATGGAGCTATAGCAACTTCACTTCAAATTTTTTTTTGTCATTGTAATAATCTCTCAATTACCAGTGCGTGGAAACAATATTCGTATTTTAACTGCTTTCCAAAATGATATTGTACATTATTAAAAACTTTTGACTCTAAAGGGGTTATCAGACAGTGGAAAATGCTTTCATACGATTTTAGCATCTATATGTAAATTCCAGCCTTTGACATACAAATTTCTTCCACTCGTGTAATAACGCATATGGGGCCTTTTAGATTGAAGATTTTATTCCGGAATTAAGCTGACAAAAATTGGTGACTTACGGCCAAAAAATTGGATGGTTACGACTGCATCAATCGCTCTGGTAAAAAAAATGTTTTGGCAAATAAGAAACTTAATAACACAACGACAAACTATTCCAAGAACTATATTTAAGAGAACTAGAAAATGATCTAGATGAGACATGTTTCAAGATATTTCTAGAAAAAAATCCATTAAATCCATACTTTTGTCAATAAATAAACAAAAATATAACATAATACATCATTGTTACAATGGCGTTTGTTTGTTGTGGATTGTTGGATTGATAAAAATCTTGATTGATTTAATGAAACAAAACTGCTTTATCTTGAACTCTTTTTATCAATTTTAATTATTATATTCATTTAATTTGGATTTAATCAAAAGCGTCCAATTTCAAACTCCTGTATAGATGCACAACTGTTAATTATTAGTACAGTTTTCTGGCCAATATATTTTTCAGGAATATATCGAATTCAGGTCAATATATTTTTCAGGAACTAAGCAATACGGCCTTAGCCAGGCCGTTCATTCTGAAATCAAAAAAATATTTCTAAGGAATGTTGTGGGAAGTTACAAAAAAATGCTGCGAAGCCCTGAAACTGGAACACCCAAAACACTGATTTGTGGACAAGTACGTACGAAAAAGACGCTCAACCTTCTGAGACATTATTTTCAACAACAACAAATCTAGCACGATTGGATCAACGATGACTGCTGCTTCTCGGTTCCGCTTTGGTGTTAATCACCAAAATCCGTATAAAATTGAGTACTTGATAATCTACATGAACCATGCGCACATCATCATCGAGACTCTCTCGCTCTCCTCTACAAGATCAACACAGATTCCATCGACTTTGGCCACAGCTTCACGGTGTCCTCCGCCCTGTTTGCGAGGCCCCTACTCGCCTCGTTATTGTATCACTATTTTACCCAGCCTGCTTGTCCCTCACGCCACGGTCAGCAATCGTTGATAACGATTCCGAAGTAGGCTTTTATCTGTTGATGGTTGAAAGATCGTTTCATCCAATGGGATTGGAAATAGATGTGATTCGTAAGGTATTTGCAAACATGTAATAATACAAAAACACACACAAACTGCTACAGAACTCCACGAGCGCTTTCGCGCAATCACCAATGCAACCCGCGCTTCCCAGCTCAATCGAGCAGTGTTGAGGAACGTCTGTGGAGCAAGGATAGAGACGGTAAAAAAATTGTCTTGCAGGTCTCTTTTTTGTTTTATTTAATTGCTTTTATCGCTTTCCATCTTCATAATGAAACGATTGCGTGCCAGTACACATGGTCAGCTATTAGACTTACACTAACAGCATTGGCCGTCCCAGGCGAACGGCGAGGGTAGCGCGCACAAAATGTCACATCATTGGTCGCATCATTGGTTTCGAAAAGCTTGACACCCGAATTAAAATAGCGGCCCCATCGGAAGAGATTTAGTCCTGGGCTAGATTAAGATGAGAATGCTCTACATTTTGGTCAGGCTACACACTGATCTTAAAAAAGTTAACGGTTACTTATAACTTCAGACATCCGCGGGGCGATCTGCTTCGACCAGTTCGTGTGTGTGTTTGTGTGTGTAGCATCGTGATGTTGATAAAAACCAAATCCTCACGCAGAGTGAAGACGACACGGCAACACGGCACTGGAGAAGAGAAGAGATGGTGCACGGAATGGGTAAAGTTCAACCTTTAACCTTTCGGGTCTCATTCCATTGCGCCATTGCGGTCAGAGTGGATCACTGTTGAAGACTTATCTCTATCACAGTCGTCGGGATGTCGTTTCCGGAGCGCGACCGAAGACCAAGATTCCCAAATATCATCCCAAAAACAACCAAACCCCTCCACCCCCCCGTTCTCGCTCACTTCCCCCGCGAGATCCGCTTGCACAATTCTCAAACGGCGTGTACTGGGGCCGGTGATTATATTCTTCCTATCGAGCCTTGTGTCTCATGCGCATGAACTCCTTCAAAGTTCCCGAGATGTGATGGTGAAGCAAAAAAGAAAAAGAAAACATTGTGTGTTCCAATGAAAACATAAAGGTTATTATCAGTCCAAGCTGATGCTGTTTGCCCTCGGTAAGCCACTGCCAGTGTAGTTACGGAGCATTCCACCCGAAAACATCATCCGATAAGACACTGCCGTCCGGCCGACTGGATCTTCTCTGCTGCCACGATGCGAAGAGTTGTGCGACGTCCCGCACTGGTTCTAAGCATC
This sequence comes from Anopheles christyi, assembly GCA_000349165.1. NCBI lineage: Eukaryota > Metazoa > Arthropoda > Insecta > Diptera > Culicidae > Anopheles > Anopheles christyi. The sequence goes on from KB697354.1 coordinate 4,228, forward strand.
ATTCGATCGTCTTGGCTCTCGATCACAGTCCATAATGCAGACAGGAAACGCCATCAAATCTGCCTCCGGCCCACTATCTAGGAGCGGCTTATTATCTAACTGGTTCACTAGAAGTTTTTAACCCGACGGCGAGGTGTTGGTAGCCCACATCACAACAAGCCCAAGGGCTTCTATCTGAGTACCTCCCCTGAAGCGGCCAGCCCCGGCGTGCAATGAGTGTTCGGCTTTATCCTTTATCAGCTGCGAGACTTATCGGCCCATCGATGTCGTCGGTCGTTTCGTGTTCAATAGAACATTTCCAGGGAGCGCATCCACGCCTCACTCCTCTTCTCCCACCGCACCGGGGCTCCCACTTCTTTATTGGATAAGCCGATTCGAATGGTGGTGTAGGCACGCTACTAAATCCATGAATGTTTGAATTGGGTGTGTGAGTGTGTGTGTGTGTGTGCCCGTGCGCATACCCGATATTACCGATGTTTATCGACACTTCACAAAAACCCAATTCAGCGGTAGTATCTCCGGGGGTGGGGGTGATTGACGCGAAATGAAGGTATTAGCAATACATTCTATCGTTGCGCACTGCAACTGCAGCTACTCTTCGTAAGGGTCATACATCTTACACAGAGAAAGAAAGAGTGAGAGAGAGGGAGAAGGAGGCGGCAATGTTCGCGGAACTTCTGCTTGACCACTAGAAAGGGAGCTCATTAGCTCGCGAAATAGCAAGCCTGGTGATAATAAAACACCCGGCAGTTGATCGAATTGGTTGGTCGGTAAGGGCTAAGGCAGATCGGCACTAGCAATCATCAACCGTCCGGCGCAGTCCGATAGACAAACAACTGTGATCCTCCAGTTTTTTTTAACGAAATACATCACAGCACGACGACTGCTGTTTGCCGTTTCGCGCCTCCTTTCGCTTCTATCCTGTCTGTCTGTCTATCTGTGTGTGTATATGTGTGGCGACTTGGGCGTATGCTATTTTCTTTTAATGGATGAAAATGAGATCACAATGTGATGCGCTAACCTTTGGCATGTGGATGAACAATATTTATGATATTGGAGCACGAGTGCGATCCGAGAGAAGCTGCGCAAAGCTATCTGTTGCGTTGTAGGTACCAACCGTCAGTACCAACCGTGCGGCTGATGGATGCATGCGGCACTGCATGCAAAAGCGCGATGGTTCAGCACGATTCATCAGGATGAGAAATGATTGATATTATAAATTTGTAAACAGTAAACACGTTGAACCTTATCATCGGGGCCGGGCTTATCTCCGTGCGGAGGATAAACTAACAACTTCCCGACCTGGACAGTCCGGATTGGCATGCTGCAACCGTACTGGGAAATGCGCGCGCGCACACACACACACTCACACACACATACACATACTCAAACACGAACCGCTTGTAGTCACTGCTTGCAGTAATTACTGCACAGCTTCACCATGTGTAACAATTTGTTTCCGAGCAAACCCAATATTGCACCCTTTCTAGGGACATAAGTGTGAACTTACCTGGCGCAGACTTGCCACCGGGTCCCACGGATCTTCCAGTGGTCGGCTTCCGTTTTTCCGATTCGGCAACTGGTGTCGATTGGGCCGATTCGGCCAACAGCTTCATTCCCACACTGTCGTAGTAATTCCACAGTTTGTCCCGCTCGTCGACCGAGGATGGTTGTGATGTCGTGCGTGGCGATGCCGTTGCTTCACGCGTTGTCGATGTAAGTTCCGGCTCCCGCACCACCGTCGGCCCTTCCGGAATCGGTGAGGACAGCTGCTCGCACAGTAGCCTATGCTCTGACCGATGTGGTGACATTTGCTGAACCGTAGGTTGGTCCCTGTCCCGGTTGGAGGTCGTCGTCAGTTCCACCGGACTAAGCCCGTCGGTCAGCTGTTCGTCGTCCGAGTCTGGTGCGATGCGCTTCCGATTTCTCGGTGCCATATATTGCGTGCGCACACTTTGCCGGGGCGGGGTTGCGGCAGCCTGGTCGGAGGCGATCGCATCGTAGCCAAGGTAGCTGCCAGCGGAGCGGCTATTCATTTGTTCCCTGACCAGATTGCGCAACATGGCCACGATCGGGATCAGGTCCAGATGCTCGGCGGCGGCTACAACATTATCAAGATCGCCATCGAAAATGGTCGCCTCGCCGAAGTAGAGAAACTGCATGATGATGCGCATGACGTGCGGTGATACATCCTTTAGGACCACTGGGCAAGAAAAGGAATGGAAAAGTATGGAAACGGGTACAACAAAAAACACTCCTAAACCTCCATATATATGCTTCCAAACACCTATATATGAATATAGCGTCCAATCGCGGATCGCGGCGTGAACACGTGGTCCTGGTCGAGCCTATCACGGTGAGGGGGCTTGTGGGAGGTGTTGGAGCACCGAACACAATGTGCTGTATAGAGAAACACAATCGGTCTATTGCAGCCCGAAACACTCATTCACGCGCGATATCGAAAATGATAAATCTATTCAGCAATTCTCAGGGACACTTCATTACGCTGATATCAGTACAATAATATACGTATGATAGCCGGAGTACCAACGGCTAGAGCCGTTTCCATGCGTCTCCAATTACCTATTGCGTTGAGTACTCAACCCAACCTGAAACCGATCCTCTAGCAATTTCAAGAAGGAGGGGGGGGAGGCGGGTTGAGAAGAAAGATAATGCTACTTCAATAAGCATTGCCCACCTAGATCGGTTACAGATGTCCTCAGGATAGTTGTCATATAGGCTGTTCATTGAAGGCTTGAGTTACCCAATAATGCCGATACACCGTGGTACGTTCTGTACGCCTGCAACTTGCCTCGTCTTTCGAAGCTGTTTATCAAAGTGTGAACTTACCAGTGATATCAGCCAATTTATCTATACACTCCGGAACGAAGCCTTTATCTCAAGCTGAAGCGATAATTTGTACAATTGAACCATCGTAACAAGTGTTCAAAGACAGAGACACACACACATACACAAACGCGCACGAAATTTAAGCTACCTTTCTCTGTTTTTCCCGGTCCTAAGAAAATGCTTCTCCTTTCAGTATCAATGAGCAATACGTAGCAAAGTAAGCAACTATATTTATGCGTGTACAACACGATAAGTAACATGACAGACATCACAGTCGGGTGTTTGCCGAGGAGCAGCCGGGTATCTTGTAAGACAACCGACTATCATTCGCCACCGAGGAGACATGATAATCTATCTGTGAATGATTTGTAATGGAAGATGTTTTTCTCGTGTATCGAACGGGCCGTAATGCGGACAATTGCGAAGAAGATGACACATTCCTACGGTTGTTGGAACATATGGGGTTTCAAATTCGGAGCACTAATGTCTCTACGCTAGGATATGCGTCATTTTTTTAGCAAAAGCCCTTTCAGGTTGCACATTGATACAGATTTTTTTTATCTATAGTATAGAGCTTGTTTATACGTTTACAGTTGAACAGTTTCTTAAACCCACAATAAACCACTGTGCTGCGTTTGCAGTATCAAGAGAGAAACTTGTCTTAAATGTTATGACATTTCAGAAAACCACTGATGCTGTTGTTTTATCAAAGATCTAGGATAAATGTTTATCTGCTTAACTCTGAGTGTCGCTCTGTTTGTTGAGAATGCTGACATAAACCCTATCATGTTCGTCATGACTCATTATGTTGAAAGTTTTATGCAATCTTTATTCAAAATATAGGGAACTAATGATTTTCGTAAATTTTTAAAGCCCTTTTTTACTTCGTAGAATCAATCCAGATCTGCCTTGGAACTGTAATATGCTTGGCCTTGTGTAACTAATCGGATTTCTTTTACAACAAAAATCAGTTCTGCATATTAATAGTCTCCGATATATGCGAGATTTGAACCAAAGACTTTTTTTTTATCGATGATTTTAAAAATTTCATTTCAGAGGCAATTTTAGTTTACCACTTGCCATGAGGCAAAATATTTTAATGTTCTCAAATGTAATATTTTCAAACCCGTTTATCTTCGGATCTGCTTAAGTCGAAATCTGCATAATTCGGGAACACTTCTTGCTTGGCGTAAACGACCAATGCGGTCATGCCGGCCTAATACAGGCTTCCTAGACTTATTTTTACCATGTAGCCGGATAGTCAGTCTTTGCTACGAGAGGACAGTCCGGATGAGAATTGAACTACGTCCGGCCTTTAAAGGAGCCGGCGCGTCATCCACTAGACCACGGGCTGCCTTAATTCGGGAACACTATACTATTTAATCGCCCATCGACAATTCCAAACAGAATGTGTTTTAGAGCCAATACTCATGATCAGCAGCAGTGTCCTTTTTGCCTGAGGACATATGCATTGGAAACAACAAGCTCCATCGGGATTTAATTCACATTCTTTAGGCTTGGGTCTATGAAAATGTTGCGGGAATTTGTCGCATGTTGATAAGATGAGTTTTTTTTTATTTATTTCAAAATCTATGTAAGCGTAGGCCTCTAAAGATCACTTTAAACCAATCTATTTGTTTCTCTGGCAACAAAAATGTTCCTGTTGCATATATTTGACATTTTGTCCATACGATTTGGCAGCAAATGTTGTGGCAACATTTTCATAGACCCGGGCCTTAGGTAACGCTCTTAATGCTGTGAATCAACGCTATTCATATAAACAAGGAGTTGAAACAACAACTCAAGTCATAGTTATCCATTTTACCATTCAATGCTGACTTAATTTTCTCCTAATTTTTAAATATGCCAAACAACGTTATGGAACAGAGTCGAACATATTTGACTTTTCTACCGATCGCTGTTTCCTGAAGAATAAAATCAGTCGACCTGACCAATATCAAATCCACCTAAACAACTCACATAACTTTTCAAACATATAGCACAGAACTTACCAGTTGTGTTTGTTTCACTTTGTGCAAAAATTTTATGAAAGTATGGGCTTACGCCGGCGAGCAAAAACCGATGCGCTCGGATCAGTTCGCCCTCACACACAATCGTACAATCTTCGTACGAACGGTGGTGCAGAATATCTTTAACTGAACCGTACAGCTCTTCAAAATGTTTTTTCCATAAAACTTGCTGCATGTTGGAGGAAGAAGCACTGGCTAATCACGAAAACAAAACAAATTACTGTTTGCCCCCGCAAACCAAATCTTTACTCGGCTTCACCGTCTAGCCGGGTCGATAACTTCCACGAAACTGAGCGCGCAGTTTTAAATTCACAATAACACTTGTTCGTACTAACAAGGAATGGTTTGATTTTTAGTACAGACGGCACAATTGCCGTCAACTGTCTGCATGCCCGATAAGGCTGTTGTCAGTGCTCGGTCGTATACGACTTTTTGTATGGGATTGGTCGAACAACCAAAACTGTCATTCGACTTTAGGCAGTGGTAATCGCCTTTGCGTCGTGCGTTGCGTATTCTGGAAATGTATGGATTTTTACACACACTCTGGAAACGCATGTGTCAGAATGAAAAAAAATTGATTTAAACGCATCGACGCTGCCGTTTGTCACTTTACTGATTTCAAAGTGAAATGTCTTCCATAAACGAAATTCTAATATCGCTTGTTCAAGAAAACAATAGTTTGTGGCTGCATAAGGACCAAAATTACAAAAATAATTCAAATCGGAACAGAATTTGGAATTTAACTATTTAATTTAATAACCAAAAAACGCAACGTACACCGTTGAGCGATTGCCATCCATTCGTTCGGACGTGCGTGCGAATCGCAAACGCATCAGCGATTACCATAGCCTTACTACTAACCTTCTTAGTAGATCTCATAACCGCGGCACCCTTTCTCGTTTGTTCCAAAAATGTATCTGCTCATTGACAGAAGCTGTGTTTAGCACATCTGTTTACAACGAAGGGTTGAAATTTAATGAAATTAAATATATTTACATTTTTGGAACAAACATTCTACAACAACATTCATAAATATATATATCGTTTAAATATCCAGTTTATAATGATTCCTATTGATCAATATTAAATAAAAGAATAATTATTTACGTTCACTGTTCAACCAGAGGATCTATACACAAAGTTTTACATTTGACCCGGAAATGTGTCAAATTGTTTGTCCTGGCG
>KB697355.1:0-10240 GCA_000349165.1 Anopheles christyi
AAAAGAAAACGAAACGCAACGAAACGCTCTCCAGCGCTTTCGGGACACTTTGAGTAACGCCGTTCCAGACATCGATGATTCGCGAAAACATACACACAAAATCGCAGATAAATAGATAGTGGGAAAGATAGAGGCCCCCTCAGGTGGAACATGGTGCTCGGCAAGGTGGTGCATGGTTCGATCCCGGTCGATGTACAAACGAGCGATCGAAAGAGAAACGAATCACCATTGAGAGTTTTACGGGTTTGCCTAGAAGAAGGAAGGGGTACGTGAGCGAAAAGTGAGATACCGCGTCCTGGCATCGGTGTCCCATTGTGTCACCGGGAGTGCCCTTGTCTTGTTGACCTTGTCTTGTTGCTGCAAGAGGATCGCTCGGATGCTTTTGCTGCCCCGTGAAACGACCTGCGCGGGTCCTATTTAACGCGTCGTGGTTGCAAGTTGAAAGAGATTTGCCGCACCGCTGCTGCCGCATAACGAAACGGCAACCAATTTTTAATGGACTGTGGCGGGCTCCGCGTGGAAAGGAAGAAATGTATCGCAAAACGGTAAGGTATTAATTAAAATATGTAAAATTTTAATTGATACAAACATTGAGGTAAGTGGTTGGCTGTAAGGTGCGAAATGTCGATGCGATGGGGTTAGGGGGTGTCATCGTTAGGAGGCAATTATATTTAACGTAACATCATAGTTCAACGTTTAAAAGCGTTTGAATTTGCATTACGGATACACACCGTAGAAAGGATTTTTAAAGATTCGACACCCGCACGGGAGTACAAAAAAACCATCATCAGACAGATCCGTTCTACCGAGAACCAAAATCTCAAAGGCAGCGCGCACGCTCACGATGAGGCAGGCATTCGAAAAATGTTATCCTGCTGCGTTTTTTCCACTCATCGTACGCGTCACGATTATTGATATTTACAAGCGCCTTGTCGCGATCCCGAACGTACCCCTGCATGGACCGGGAATCCCGTCAGCCTATGTACGCTGATGATGGTGGTTGTGGCCGTTTCGGCTACGACACACTGAAAAACGATGGCCACGATCAATCAATATCATCTCTTGCCGTCTCCGCTCAGGTTGCCACAATGATTAATCTAATGTTGTCACGGAGCGATCTTGCAGAGACTGTTCTCCGGATAGTCTGGGTCGGTTCAAGATACTGGACCGACCAGCATACCGACGTATGACGAAATTGTTACGGCGGAGTGGCTAGTTAAATTTGACCGAAAAAATTAAGATCTCGGCCGCTCGGTTTACATCAACCTATTCGAAGAAATGTCCATCCAAAGGGTTAGAGGGAAAGCGTTTCTTGCATACCGGGCTTCATCCTTTTCTAACGTTGGAAGCAATTTCCTTCCCGCTTAGCCCGAGTTTAAAAGTTGGCACTTCCAATCCGAGTCGCCTAAATCGGTTTCGATTAATAACCATAATCGATAATTGGTTCGAGCCTCCATGCCATGAAACTAATGGATGACGATTAGCAGGGCGTAGCTTTTGTACAGTGTGCTTGATACGGCGCCGGACCGCGAATAAAAAAAAACCAGTTCCTCCCAAGCGTTCCTATCGTACGCGCGGCAACACAGCGCCCTCTCAAACGCGCCCAGGAACCCACATTCCATAATCCATTTTCAAAAACACCAGCCGGTTCAGCAGCGGCGATCAGTTTGGGCATTCTTATTGGCAGAAGTTGGCGGTACGCCTTGTCACCGTGCAGTACGGTGCTGTAGTGTTCCGACCGGTGTGTAAGGAGGAGGACGGTAACATCGTTCGGGAGGATTGATATTTGGCAAGATAATTCAAAGATTTCGGCGGCATCTCTTAATCTTGTGCGCCACGATGATAAATATGAGCAGGAATGCGGGAAACGGGCGAAGGAGGTGGTGCTACGAAGCACAGGAAGATGGCATGATGTTTCAAATATTCCTCATCCACGACGCCAACTCCGCCCTCTACCGCCAGTGTGACCACCTTCCGCTTACTGCACGCGGGAAGTAGCCAGATGGTGTAGTGTGAGCCGCTCGGATTTCGCTTCATTCGTAACTTTCTTAATGATGTCAATTAATGGGTGAAATATTGTAGCGATTTTAAAAACTCGTGTTGAGCGAATTGTATTAACAGCTCTTTGGTTGTCGGTGCGAGAGGTTGGGGACAAAAGTGCCAGAGAATGTGTTTCCCACGATGCGATTCCACACTACAGTAAGATTGTTTGGAAAGGAAGAGTTATTATTTATGTGATACGTTATGATTATATTGAAAATATAAACGATTGATAATTTCGTTCTAATTCCTCACAAGCTTGTACAACTAGTCACCGATTGCTCAACCCTGAGCCCTTGGCTGCGTACGTACTCTGTCCCGCATTTGATAGGACGGATGCTGTCATGTTTCTTTGTTACCATGGTAACCATCTAGTATCCCGCGCCAAATTTGATCTCAAAATGGTCTCAAGAGGAACTAGCTTGACGTGTCCAGCTCATTCATTTTCAGTACGTCTAGTGATTCAGTTCAGCTTCCGTGTGTGCCCGGCGATTAGTGGAATTTTCTAGAAGAAAGTGTTAAAAACCACCCACCAACATGTTTGGACTAAAGGTACGAGACGCCGCCAAGCCTATGGTTAATCGAAATACGGCAATGATGGAACGAAAGCCACTGCTGGGTAAATATTGTGATATAGCACAGGAGCACCAATTTCTGCCATATTGAATAATGTCCGGCTTTTGTCTTTTTTTTTTGTGAACAGATCTTGACGTAAATCAGAGTCTTAAGCTTCCGTTGAAGGATGGATCAGGATCCCTCCGAGAGAAGGGACTCTTTGCATCCGGATTCAACGTCTATGGAGATGGAGAATCATCATACAAGAAAGATAATTTCAAGAAATCATTAACGGCCGCGGCCCGTGAGAAAAACGCACAAGTCTTCGAAGCAAGTAGTAAGGAAAAATTTGAGCCCAAAAGTACAACAGCAGCATCCAATATGGCACAGGTTACGATTGAAGAACCGCTTGTGAAACAGCTTGCTTTGATGCATGTTCAAAACGCGGCGGAAGCCAAGCAGAAATTTGAGAAGAAGAACATTGTTAAACTAGATGCTCCGAAAGGTGAAGATTTGAAGAACGAAGCATTAGAGGGCATTATGCAAAGGCAGGAACAAAAATCTGCTGTTAACGAGTCAATCGCTACAGGAGCGATCAAAAAAACTTCATATTCACCTCATTTCGTGGAGGGTAGCAACTTTCGAGAGTTGAAAACCTTTGCATTGAACGCAATGGCCGAAGAGTGGAAAGGAATTTCCACAGAGGGGCCTACGAGTGAAAATGGCACTTATTCCGATTCCGAAAAATCCAATAACGATTCCGTTTTGTTTTGGGATTTTTTCGCGGATGTTCATCCTGATGTACCGACCGGGGGCAGAAAAATTCTAGGTCGGCGACAATCTTTAGCAGCGCAACAAGAAGATCAGAATCGAAAATCAGTTCCACAATCATCAACATCAATACTGGGGGCGTTGGATGATCGATCGGGTGAAATTCGACGCTACCAGCGATACAAAGAAACGCGCCGCCAAAAAGCTATCGAAGCGATGCGTGTCGAGCAAGAGAGACTAAACCGCAAACCACTAGGAATGAAGGAACCAACAAGCCCAGCTAAAGGACTGCACAAAATTTTACCGATGGGTGTTAAGAATCAACAGCAGCCGTCGCCTACTATTGCTTCAGAAACCTTTTCAGCTAGGGGCAACATGATGTGCAACCAAGTTGCTGCACTATCACCCATGGAGGAAACGACCATAGCAACAGGGCCAAATGAACGACCGGGTTTCTGTATCTACAAGTATCCAACACCACCGAACGTTCCCATACGCTATGAACCGACTGAGATTTTGAAAATGAACTATCAACAAAAACGTACCGACAAAGGGTATGACACATGGTCTTCGAACACAGGGTATAGCTTACCTAATTAATTATTATTAACTAAATATTTCTTCTTCAATTTTTAGTATAAAGAAAAATCAAGAAAAGTCAATGAAATGACTTTGAAGGTTTTCTTTTCGTTTGTTTTTGCTAACTTGAAACATTTTTCTTATAGAACATATTTTAAAGAATCAGCTGCAGTATGAAACTTTCTACTCTATCAGCTTATTTGGATTACAAATGATTTGCTATGGAAAGCGAAAATTTTAAATATCCATTTTTTTAACTGTATCAATAAATTGTTACACAAAACGGGTGTTTACTATTGACGCTTATTGAGGAATGTGTTGATAAGCGTGTGTAAAACGAGTTCACTGCCTTCGAATGTTTGCTTTGCTTATGCAAAATAAAACTCCGATTGGAGTCGCCATGTCTACCGTGACATCGTGGGAAGATACCGTTCTCGGAAAACTGAAACTTTCTGCCAAGTGTTTTCGCACACATTCCCAATACGACTGCACAGAGTCACATCATACCCTTTCCCTAATGGCTTTGCAATCAGTTCATAGGATGATTGTCTTGCAAACATGATGGTTCCAGTTCATTCGCATACGTTCAGCCAAGGAATGGAATTTGGTTCTGAAAGAATGCATCGTTGGACAACTTTCTACGCTTATTTGTACACACAAACAAACACACGCTCATGTAGTAAGTATTCCCATATTGTATATCCATTTAACTCCTGGTGTGCTGTTGCGTACAAAAAATGCTATAAAACCATCATTTATGATAAATGGCCACCACGGGCCAACACACATGTTGTCTGCGGCCAAGTCAACCAATGGGGCAGCGTTTTAAAGTGTTAAGCTCTTTTTCGCGATTTTACTGTTGTTGGGTGCGTTCTCTTATTTTACCAGACAACTCGGCTCATGCAACGAATCTAATACGTTCATACTATTCCGGCCGTAGAAACTGCACGATACCTCTGGTGCACGGACTCCACCCAGTGATGTTTCTTTTTTTTTTTTCGCTAATTGTTAATTGTGAATATTACCAAAGAATGTGCAACCCTTCATGTTCCATAAGGTTGTTTTTTTCTTCTCTTGTCTCCGATGCGATGCGATAATGCCACAGCGCATTAACACCCTTTTTAATCGTGGAATGATACACACAGTACTTCTTGTCCAAAAATGCAGCACACATTCGCCTGTACCGTCTCTGAGTCTCTTAAACCATGTGCAATGTAAAACGTGATAACCTAATAATCGTTTCGTCCCGCTGAATGGTGGGAATGCAATGGAATTAGTGCACTGTCTTGTGTATGTGTGTGTGTGTGTGTGTGTCATTTAGTTGTGTATTTCTTCTTGTAATCGTTAAAATCCAACAGATGAAAATCTATAATGAGATATTGTGAGCAAACCATCGGTACATGTAAGCTTCTTTTTTTATTTTAACTCACACTTATCATGTCCCTGATGGCATTTCTGCTTCCTGCTTCCTGTAACCAGGAATGATCCGTGGAGGACAAACTCTCTTCACCATACAGTACAGTACAGCACAACAAACACATAAATAGAGCAGTGACGGGTGGGACGTGCCTTCAGTTTCTACGCGCATGCATGCGCATCACAACGCGGAACGGCTCGCCAGACCATAATTAACATGTTTTGGGCAATAAATCAGTTTTTCTGACATCTGACAACGCATTACACTTTATCAATTAAACGAGTATTAATTTATATGGGAATGTGGTTCTTTCGGGATGCTGTGCATGCATCCTGCATGGCTTTAGTTTTGCGTTCTTTTTTGTGTTGTTGTTCAATATGATGTTCTTTTTTTTTAGTTCCTTTGCTTGAGCGTATTCTACTGGAGTTGTTTGCCTTTTTACTTTTGGGATCGATATTCGATGGGAACGCAGATGAGATTCTGTGGACTGCTAAAGGGACTGCTGAGACATCCTCGCTGAGCAGGATACCAACCTGCCACCGGAACATGGTGCACGAATGATAAATGAGCGGATGAAAGATCGCCTAGCCACGTATCGAAAGGGAAAGGTTGTCCCTTTTTTTTCGAGCACTTCTGTCTCCGTTTAATTGGAACGGCACTGGTGAAGCTTTTAGAATACAGGCTGCAAAGAAAGACAAAGTAGAACCGGCGCTAAGCGTGACAAAACATTGATGTGTGCTGCACTATCAGGATGGAAAGGAGATACTGGACAGCAAAAAAAAAAAAAAAAGGAACAAACTGCTGAACCCTGGACCCTTGTACTTTGTAAACACGTTAAATATTAATTAAATTTTGCTTCGGATATTTGCATCAAACGTTCAGCCACACGAGATTATTCATTTCCGAACGTCTTTTTTCATTTATTTCTCGTTCTCATATACTTGCACATTTTGGATGAGTGATAATAGTGATTGTGTGTGTTTATATTCATATATGTATAATTTTGTGTGTTTGTTTAGTGAAAGTTTAAGTTCGAGAGTGCTCCTTTCGCCATTCTAATATTAATATCATCGTTTTGTATCGTGTGCTTCTTTCTTGTCCTTCTAGTTTTTCTTTTTTGTCTTCTTGTTTTTATCGCATCTCTTATGTACGAAATATTTGACGGTTCTATTACGGGGATTCAATCCATTTTCTTACGATGATGATGTTTTCGCAAATTAAATAACTAAACACATGACAAGCACCTTCATCTTTTGTTACATAAATTCATCGAACAGAGTTTTTTTTCTGTTTTGTGTACATGTTTATCTGTTTTTAATTTTAGACAAGAAAGAGAGACAAATGTTCAAACATACTGTCTGTCGCTCCACTGCCATTAATAAGTTTCGAGGCCTTTGACGATTATTCAATTTCAAATTACTATCTCAAATAATTACTATTGTTTTGCAATTGTTCATTCACAATGCTAATAATGATGCCATTCTCCGTTTACCTTCTTCTCTTTTTCAAGCTTTCTTCGCATTTCATTCATTTTTTCTTTCCATTTTGTCTCTTTCACTTATAAACTGTTGTATTGGTTATACCGTGGTAAAAAAATAACATTAAATTAACAAACTTGTTTTCTTGTTCACTGTTTTCCGTTTGCGTTCTTACTGTTATGCTATCGCTCATTTTATTATAAGTGTTGTCTTGTGTTTGTATTGTTTTATTTACACAATCAGCTCTAGTGTGTCCCATAAATCACAAAAGGAGAGAGAATTGGTACGCCCGAACGAAGATAATAAAAAAGAAAACATTTTAAAATAGATTTTAAAAGCAAAACACTGACTCACCAAACACAGCATTTAAGAATAACTCTTTCTGAAAGAGGGGTAGCAATCATACGGAAGTGTGGACAAAACAAAATCCAGACAAATCGCAATAGTATTTAATTCATCATCTGTTTTTGAACAAAATTCCAGTACTTCTAAGTGTAATACCTACAATTTTCCTGTTTTCTCCTCGTTTGCCGTACACTGGTAAGAAGAAAAAAACACACACACTTTAAAAATATGCACATTTTCACGTACATTTTGGTTTGCTTGTCTTAATGGTTTATTACCACATTTCCATCTCCTAGCTTATGTTTATGTATTCATTCTTTTCTGTGTTTTTTCAACTGTCATGATGATCGAGCTCATTCGATTTTGATTATACATTTCCGTACATTCTTTTTCTGTTTTTTTCCTAGTTTTTTTCTATTATGCTTACTAACACCACTAACACCATCATTTCGTGGTACACAGTTCAAGACATTCTTTTTGTGTAACGTTTTTCTGCATGCTGCGCAAAAACGGGCCAGTGCTGGTCGTCACTAGAACCACTTGGGACAAGGCTTGTACAGACCTTGAGGCAATCGTAGGCTTTGGAATCCTACCTTTTAATTACATTCTACTATTCACAGGGATTGAGGGAGGTGGTGGGGATGGGAAACACAATACGATTTTCACTTGTTTAGAGGCTTGGAAAGGGTGAAGTGTACAAAATAAGCACAAAACCTGATTGGTTTTCCGTTTTGTCCTTCAGTCGTAAGTTTTTCTTCATTTTCGCTTCCGTTTCACTTCACTTTATGTCATTTCAATGCTTTCCTTCACTGCGTGTGCTGCGTTCATTTCAGCACTGTTTTCCAAATTCTTGCTGTCATTTTCACCGAAGAATAAGAAACGCTTATCCTGCTTACATAACCTAGAAGGTGCATCTTTGTATATAGTTGTTGGCTGCTTCTCAAGTTTGTTCGTTTTTTTTTTTAAATTTCCGTTAAATGATAGTTTTGTCACTTTAACGTCCACGCCGTATTGGTTGCGGTTGCACCATTGACTATCTAAAACCAGTACAAATCCTTCGACGATTCCTGTACTTGTGCTTCTAATCCTGCAATGAAATGGATAAAAAGAAGGGAACAATGTTAGTTTCAGTACAATATAGTATTATATTTTAGAAAAAGACACTACGTGTAGTGATCTTAAAACTATTTTAAACAATTGAACAATTAAATGTGAAGGATGTATTAGGACAGAATGATTGAACTATCATGTTGAGCAAAGGAAAATTGGCTCGAACTAATAAGGAACTCCTTTACACTCATACTCAAAGACAGAATGACATACGTAACCTTGGTTACTACTAGACCGATTACCATACACATTATAACCCATCTATAACGTCAGTTACAATCAATAACATTTTATCACCAAGCTTCACAACGGCCTCCCAGCGGGCAGCTACATCAAACGAATGTAATATCGAAACCCGCCTCACATAAAACTCACACACGCAAAGCGAAGGCTTCCCCCACCCAGGATCGAGTGGCTTTATCGCCTACCGGTGCTTCCCTTTCCATTTCAACCAAGGAGTGCCGATGCACCATACTTATGCGCCAACACCCAACACACCATCAGCGAAGGGCGTGTCCTCGGCAAAACACGGCAAAAGAGCGAAAGCGATCCCCTTCTTCGCAATTGGTCGAACGCAACCGTAAATTATTTATTTCTTCCCCGTCGAACTACACCACTCTGCAAATCTTCACTTCCCTTTCTGTTTGTGCCTTTTGGTTTTGTTTGCCCGGCGACTGCTGACCACGGGGAAAAATGGGCATAAAAGGAGAACCCACAAGAATGGAGCACAACATTGGCCATCGCGTGTACTATTGGGCACAAACGGAGGTAGGAAAAGCCAAAGTTCATGGCAACCACTGTATCCACTCGGTGAGTGTGAGCCTTTTGAGGAAAGAACGAAATAAAACACTACTACAGCTCTGATTATTGCTTCTGCTCTGCTTCCCTAGGCCATCATCATTCCTCAAGGATTACAAAGACCGATTTATCTTACACTCCTCACACCAAAGCGCGACTAGCCTAGCGGCAAATATTCCCATTTCCCCTAAATTAATTGCCCACGCTTTTGCGTGTGCGGCAAGTTTTTTTGTTTTTTCGAAATGGCTCCCATCAAACATCAAACACTCCCTTTCCCTCCGAGCATAGCCTGCTGCGTGTGATGTGGTATCAAACTTGTAGCAGGCTAGCCCCCACCTAAACCAAAATGAATAATTGCTGCAATTTCGAACCAAATAATAAGCACGGGAGCCAACCACCCTGTCCGAACATGAATTCGGGTCGCATGAATTACGTACAATTTTTCTTTATTGCTTTCCCGCCCTTAAACTTATGCGATGTGATGTGGCTTAGGCAGGGCGAAGGCAAAACTTGGTGCCAATGATCAAGGGTGGGAGAGGTTGAGGAAAAATTGATGCACATTAAATTAAACTACTCAACGGTTCCACTGCTTAATTTTCGAAACTTTGAAGTGGGGAACAAGGAACGAAAAAACAAAAATACACACACACACTACTGAAGAACATTTTTCCCGTAATTTTTCGTAAACTTTTTCTTAAATGAGATTTCCTTCCTTTCGGTTTTGCTTTCATCTTCATTCGCGTTTTGATGATGGACAGGAAAATTATTTTGATGGACACACCAAAATGGGCGGCAAATTTCAAAAGCCACAGCGCGCCTTTTTGCATAAGTTTTCTTTGTGGTATTTTTCTTTTATCTTGATAAATGGTAGTTTCAATGGTTTGTCGTTTATCTTAGCGTTTTTTCAGTTATTTGTTGAAGACTTTTTTATATGCACACCTACGTGGAAAAAGAGTAATCTGCAATCATCATAGCTTATGAATTTAATCGCATTCATTTATACTTGCCACCACCTTTGATCGCAATATTTCTTATTTAAACACTCCAATGCGGTAAGTATTGTAATTGAAGGAAATGAATGGGCATAACAGGCCAATAGGTGGCAGCAATCATAAATTTAAAACATACCAGCCCTAACCATTTTTTA
>KB697356.1:0-10238 GCA_000349165.1 Anopheles christyi
TCATCCGATGCGTCCCACATTGAACGACGTGTAGGTGACGTGACGTGATCGCCAAAGGCAAAATTGTACAATGATTACAATTGTGCCGGCACGTTAACAATTGACTTTCTCTTATTATTATGATTATTATAGCGCATTAGAAGCGATATATAACCGTGTTAGGGAAACAGCAGCGTGTTGCGGGGGGTATTGCGCAAGTGGCGACGGCCACGAACAGATTAGCAAAATCAAATACTAAACCACAAAGCTACTTTGACTAATGGCGACCGCGAAAATGTGTAGGCGAACGTGCGTGCTTTTGGGTATCGCAGTATCGATAGACATTTTAAGCAGGAAACACAATGTTTCACTAGAAAGCATATGCGATGCAAAACGTTGTAGTTGTATCATATTGACAGACGACGAAAGTGGAGAAAGCAGCCGCCGACAAAGTGCAAACAGATTCTTCTTTTCAATATTCATATCCTGTGTGTCCGGTTTCGTTGTCGTTGCAGTGTACGCGCAAGGCAACAGATCGTACTAGCTTAGAGGCAGATGCGTTAATGCACATTTGTAATATTAGTATATTTCTTACGATAATGTCACTTATACATATATATATATATATACAATTTACTGTGCGTTGATTTCTGTAAAATGATTAACATTGTTTATTTTGGGTCACCTGTACGATGAGAGCAGCATGAAGATAACTTTGATAAGACAAACGCAAAAAAAAACGTAAGGGCATGGAAAATCGTTTATATTCACTTTTAGCAAGATGCTGTAAAATAATATTGCAAAAATAAAGTATAATTATTAACACCGTTTGAATCCGTTGACCGAGAGATGACAAACAATCAACGCATGAGTGTGCCGTGTATGCCATTAAAGAAAACACCATTTTAATTGCACAATCGTATCGTATCGTGCATTTGAGTGCATCTGTGCGCGCGCGTGTGTGTGTGTGTGTGTGTGAAAAAGTTTAAAAAATTATCGGTCAAATATTCGTTTTACTCTTCTACTGCTCATTGTTGATCCGAACGTTTGCTCCTGTGATAGAGAGAAGGTAAATTTAGGCGAGAACAGGACAAAGAGAAAACAACAAAAACAACACATGTGGGGCTTTTAATTTCCTGGCCGTAAAATAACAAGCCTAGAACAAACTCTCTAGCGAGCGTTACTCCTTAATGCAAGTTTGGGGCTAGGAATCGAATGTTCAATGATCGGTTATTTAGATAAATGTTAGTAGCTAATGGACCTGGAGGTCTGGTGTATCTATAATTAAGAGAACAGAAATACATTGTGTAATAGTCTCACTAATATTTACCGGAGTAATTTGTCGCTTTTGTTTCTAAAGAAAGATCCAACATTTGCCAACTTTTTTTTTTCAGAGTACTTACAAGAATTGTTTTTCGCATCAATAAATTGGAGATCTAGTTCCAGTAAACAGGCGAAAAAGAATAAAACAAGATGTTTGGGTTGAAAAGTTTATTAAAGTATATGTTATATGTGGCAAAACAATTACAACAGAAAAAAAAACCCAGTACATATATTTTGCACATACTTTGTGCGGAATATTCAGGTTACTATGCTTGTGGATAGGTATGGTATATTGGCGCTGTTAGGAGGTAGGAGGTCCTACAACCATGTTCTCGTTCTTGCGAGCAAGGCACCAGCATTATCCTGCTAGTCGATTACTTGGCCATCCAGGCTTCAATTTCATCCACGCTGTAGAGAAGGAATAAAAGTTAAAGCGAAATATTAGTATTCTAAAAAATATATAACTCTACAGTTACTTACGTTCTCGGAACGAGCGTGAAATTGTCTATCCCATCCTTTGTAATCAGGACGTCATCCTCAATGCGCACCCCACCAAAGTTGCGGAAGCGATCGAGATTTTCCTTCACCAAAAACTTGCTGAGACTTGGGTCCGAGTAGGCTTTATTCATCAGCTGCGGAAATCGAACGGGTTTGGGTACATTGCTAAATAGACGTATTTTCGTTTCGTGTGGCTTCTTAACATACCGGTTCGATAAAGTAACACCCGGGCTCGATGGTCAAATACATTCCCGCCTTCAGTGTACGCGCCGTGCGCAAACGGTTGACACCGGCTTTGCTGGATCGCTCCGGACAGCCAGGCAGATAACCACCGACGTCATGAACATCCAGTCCCAAAAAGTGTCCTAGCCCATGTGGTTGAAAGATGGCATTCAAACCGGCCTCCATCATCTCATCCACATCGCCCTGCAACAGCTGACCTTTGCGCAGTTCCTCGAGCATCACACGATTGGCGAGCAAATGCATATCGATCCAGGAAACGCCTTCGCGAGCCGCACCACAGACTGCGTCCCGGGCGGCCAAGACGGCGTTGTAGACGAGCTTCTGGTCCTTGGTGAACTTCCCGTTTGCCGGAAAGCTGCAGGTGATATCCGCCGCGTAACCGCCGTAATTTGCACCCATGTCGAACAGACACATGTTACCATCCTTGATGGCACAATCGTTCGGGGAACCGGCATGGCCATAGTGCAGGATGGCCGAGTTGGTGCCGGCACCGCAGATGCAAGTGTATGACACATGCCGGCAACCTCCGACAGCATACGAGTGGCGCAGAAACTCTGCCTCTGCTTGATACTCATGCATGCCCGGCTTCATCGCCTTCATTACGGCTTTGTGCGCATCGGATGAAACGCGCGCCACATAGCGCAGAACCGCGATCTCACCCGGGGACTTGATGACGCGGCTAAAATAAATGAAAAATATTAACGTAAACGTAAAAAACTACAATTTAATTGTGTTTCAAGTTTCATTAAAAAAATCCAACTGGAATAATACAGCCGATGGTTTTTGGCAATGTAAAACAGCGCCATTAGTGGACAGTAGCACAACTACATGGGTTGAATTGGTCATGTTTATACTGCGGATCGACGATACAACGTCAAGGGACCAAACGTCAAGTGCTTTGTTTACTTCACGTGAAAAATTACAGAATCTTCCACTTCGGTTCTGCTGATGCGTAAATACTTGGTGAAGAATTAAATTAAAAACCATAATATTTCCAGCTTCTCCGTGCATTCAATACATTCAAGACAAAAGCGGACGTTGTTTTCAAAATGGTGAGTTCGGGATCACGCCTTCCCTTGTCGATGCTCTTGCAAACAAAAGAGGCAACAGATGAGGAGCCTCGCAAAGCATCGCGAGAAGATTGGCGCAAGGCAAAGGAACTCGAGGAAGCGCGTAAGGCGGGTAATGCTCCGGCCGCAGTTGACGAGGAGGGTCGTGATATCAACCCGCACATTCCGCAATACATATCAGCTGCGCCATGGTACTACAATACAGCGGGTCCAACACTGAAACATCAGCGCCCACAGGATGACGAAAAACAGCGCTCCGGTGTTGACGAGTGGTACAAGCGGGGCGTCGATACTTCCAAACCATTAGTGACCAAGTATCGAAAAGGTGCATGCGAAAACTGTGGCGCAATGACGCACAAACGAGTGGACTGTATGGAGCGGCCGCGCAAAGTGGGTGCAAAATTTTCAGCCAAACAGATAGCGCACGACGAATTCATCCAGCCCAACATTGTGAGCGATTATGATGGGAAGCGCGACCGATGGGCCGGCTACGATCCAGCAAATCATCGCGAAATTGTGGAAGAGTATCTTAAAATCGAGCAGGCGAAGCGTGAACTACGCGCCCAAAAGTTGAAAGAAAATCCAGATCTGGCAGAGGAAGAGGACGAAGAGGAGGGCGACGAGGACCGGTACGTGGATGAGGTGGACATGCCCGGTACGAAGGTGGATTCCAAACAGCGTATCACCGTGCGAAACTTGCGTATTCGCGAGGACACGGCAAAGTATCTCCGCAATCTCGATCCCAACTCGGCCTACTACGATCCAAAGACGCGCTCCATGCGAGACAATCCTACCCCACAGATGAATCCGGAGGAGACCGAATTTGCGGGAGAGAACTTTGTACGCTACTCGGGCGACATTCAGAAACACGCCCAAGCGCAACTGTTTGCCTGGGAAGCGTACGGCAAAGGTGTCGACGTGCATGTGCTTGCCGAACCGACGAAGCTAGAGCTGCTGCAAAAGGAGTACGAGAAGAAAAAGTCTCAGTTCAAGGATGAGGTGAAAAATAAAGTGCTTGAGCAGTACGGCGGAGAGGAACATTTAGCTGTGCCGCCCAAAGCACTGTTGCTAGCGCAGACAGAAAACTATGTGGAGTATTCGCGATACGGCAAAATCATCAAGGGACAAGATAAGCCTATTATACGGTCACGATACGAGGAGGACGTTTACATCAACAATCACACCACCGTCTGGGGTTCGTATTGGTCCAATGGTTGCTGGGGTTACAAATGTTGCGAATCGATGATAAAAAATTCATACTGCGTGGGAGAAAATGGCAAAGCTGCTGGTACGGGTAATCCGTCCACTGAGACCGAGACGTCTGGGGAAGCGGCCGCGGAAAATGATGCACCAAAAATTTGCCCAGAAAATCAAGCAAAACCACCGCCACCAGCACCACCAGCGGACGCATTAATAAGTGTCGAGAAACAGAGCCAACAGTCAGCAACACATGCTCCATTGCCACCGGAAGGAACGGGTGGTGACAACAGCAGTGATAGTAAAAGCGACAGCAATTCCGAACCAGAGGACACTAAACGCGATCGTAAGGAATCAAAGAAATCGAAAAAGAAGCGCAAGAAAGAGAAGAAACGCCAGCAGCGACGTGAGGAAAAAAAGTTGCGTAAAAAGTCCGAGGGCAAGGCAGAAAAGGATAAACTTCAGCTTGCTTTAGCGGCGGAAGAGCAAAGTCAGCGGCGTGCAGCAGAATTGTTGCGCCAGGACGAACGAAAACGTCCTTACAACAGTATGTACGACGTGAAAGCCCCAACAGAGGAAGAAATTGAAGCCTATATGATGAAGCGACGGCGTGAGGAAGATCCAATGCTGGCGTTCATGGACAAGTAAGAAACGAGCCGAGTTGGCTACAGCTCTTAACAAAAGGGTGTAATGCGATTTGGCGATATTTTTAAACATAATAACAATCTAATACACCCAAACCGGGCAGGGATCCAAACTTTGAACAAATAAATGTTTAATTTTGGAAAAATATTGTTAATTGTCTTTTGTAGTACCGTAATACACATAAAAGAGAGGATCGAATTATACATTTTCATTGGCTCTGCATCTGCTTTTCATCATATTCATTCGCAAAACAATAGCTCTGTCTACATTTCGTTACGGTTTTTTTTCTGCATTTAAATTTACTTTTTTTATTTACGTTTGTTTGCCGTGTTTACGGCAGGACTAAAATGGCTACAAAACGGTTGAATAAACTAATGTACAACAGCTAGGCTAATAACACTATCGTTACCATACGTTCCATATTGTATATCACAACTGCAAGGGAGCGAGAAGGGCGCCGGGTTTGAGCCGTTTTTCCCCCTTTCCTACGGAGTTCCGTCAACAGGCATTGGTGCTCCAGCAGGTGGCAACGCATCAAGGGCCGCTTTCATTCGTTCTACCAAATATTCGCGTAGTTCCTGCGGGTGTATTTTGAGCTTGTATAGTATATCGAAACGCAGTGTGGCTACCTTTAATCCGAGCCTTCGCAGATGCCGTATTCGCATGACCTGCGGCCCAATCAAATACTTTCCGGTGCTATCGAAATATTCCGGTAGATGCACGAGGACCGCCACATTGATGTTGCGCTCCTTCATCGTGTTTAGGGAGAATATGTTTCCTAAACCTGGCGGGTGAAAAATTACATCAACCAAATACAGCGAGTTTACTGGCAAGTGCTGCAGGACGGAGAACTTTGTTATACATTCAGACCCACCGGCCAGTTCCTCCAGCTCGGTCGTAATGTAGTTGATGATACGCTTGATACGCCCATCGTGAAACACGGCCTTAGCCGAGTGATCCCGCGGAAGAAGCGGTCCGTCGTAATCGGCACACTCAAGCGTTAGTCCAGTGTCGAACACTTTCAGCTTGCCGCGCACAATATCCAGGCGTTCGGGACGAGTTTTCGCATGCAGTACGTCAAGAAAGTATGGGTTGAAAATTCGATTCACAAAGTTAAGTGGAAAGCGTTCCAAGCAAATATACGCAAACATTATATCAATCGTGTCGGTCGGGCGAATTTTCGCGAAATGTAGATCGAGAAACATGTTCATCGTGTCGAAAAATTTGGTCGCATTCGTCGGCACAAAGTCCAGATAGGCAAAGGGGCAAAAGAGCGCTTTCAGGTACGATGGCTCCAGCTGGCTAAAGTTGGCGATGAAGAACTCACTGCAACCGTTTAAGATGTGCGCATTTCGTAGGCGAAATTCTTCGCAATGTCGCAGTATCGTAACGATGAGATTTTGCGAACTGACTTTTACGCCCTTCGCTTTCACGTATCGCTCTATTGCACGCTCGATTTGTGCATCCGAGTAGGCTAAGTTTGTGAATGCTTCCAGTATTGCTCCCAATTCGTCTTCCGCCACAGCATGAATGTTTGTGTTTAACCACCGGGCCAACGTTTGGGTTATACGGTAAGGGGACAGTTTGCAGGCAACGAGAGCCTGTAACACCTCAATCGTGGCATTGGGAGACATCTGCCACCAGAGCTGGGGAATACGTCGCTCCAGCACTGTTAACACTGCTCGTCGACTAATTTTAAGGTAAAGTAAACTAGAAAACACAAAATGCACGTTGCGCTCAGTTATGGACTTCTCTTGGTCGGCTATGCCGCTCCAAAACTTTTCCACCATTTCGGGCCGCCGGCATTGGGTAAGTACTTCGATGGCATCGCAACATTCTTCGATTGACAGTGCATTTTCCGAGCAGCGATAGACCAATTCGTTTCCCAGCATGTCTATCGTTTTCGGCAGTTCTAAATAACTTCGTAGCTCGTCCAACAGATCCAGAATAGCTTTCGAATCCGCGTGGAACACAATGCAGTTAACAATCCGTTCGAACGGCTCGGTATCTTCTAATTCCTTCAATTCCAGCAAACTCTCCACCTTGAGTATCTTCTCGAGAGCTCGGATTGCCACGACCGGGCCGTATCCAGTGGATCCAGACGCTTCATCCTCTCGTTCCTTCAGTATCGTCAGCACTCCTTTGGTGGAATGGCAACTATCAATGCTTTTAATAATATCCTTATCGGATTCTAACGAAGCCTGCAAATCATTCGCCGTTGATCCTTCTTCGCTGTTGCCGGACGGTGTTGATAGTGGTGCAGTGATTATTTTATTTGATACGAACGATACAAACTCATCCTCCGCAATCTTGCGAACGACCACGGGGAGCTCCTGAATGTCGCAACCTTGCTGCACCAAAATAGTAGCATTGCGTACGAATTTCTTTGAAGTGGAGTTTGACGGTGGTGCATTTTTCGGGCCATTTACGCCTTCCGGTGGGTGTGTGGGTGGTGGATCGTCTCCAGCGTCCTTTGAAGAAAAAGCACAAACTCGGGCTGCAAACTGGGGCAAGCAATAGTTCAACGAAGCACCAAAGCCACTGACCACTCCACGAGAGGAGCGAAGTGAGTACCACACGCAGCGAGACATATAACGTTATGTAAGCTTCGTGATAATTATATTTGGTCTGCTAGTGTTCGTTCACGTTTTTGCTGAGAGCAGTTGCACACAATTCTTCAATACATTTCCAAACTTTTGAAATTCACTGTTAACACTTTCTCACGTTTGTTTTCCTTCCTTTATTTGACGAAAACGACGTTGAAATGTATGTAACTCAACGAAAAAAATGTCAAGCACATATGATTTTTAACGAATGTGTACACGCACTGCGTTTTGTCAAAACAACTGTCAAAATAGCATACGCGGCAGCCCTGAACGGTGGAAATTTAATTTGACCGTTGTTCATATGCGCGCGAGACAAGAGTAGATTAATATAAAATGACAGATTCTTCACAACAACATTGGCCTGTTGCGATAACTCTTCTATCATTGTTGGACCGAATATATTATTATTAGAAAGATATACACCATAAGAGAGGACGGATTTAGCGTAATATTTACATCATGTGAAAAAAGAAGCGATTAGCGATTTTACAAGCAACATTATATGACTGTAGATAAACTTAACATTTATCCAGATAGTAGTTAAACGGTCGGATGCCACGTATTCTAATTATCGCGCCGGCTCCTTTAAAGACCTGACGTAGTTCAATTCTCATGCGGAAACTCCCCTATCCCAAGAACTACGTGGTAAAATGAAGTCCAGTCGGCCATCTCTCGTGTAGGTCGTTTACTCCCAGAAGAATAATTCTAACTACTCCAAACCGGCTGGACCATTACTAATAAAACTTCTCACACAGGTAATTAAACTGTACCTAGGTTTAGGATAGGTTTTAAACTGTACTTCAAATCTCTATGCGATTTCAAACACCACAGAGTACGATTGTGGAAACGTTTAAACACATGATACCTTGTATCAAAGTTTCCACGACCGTATGGCTTAGTTACCGTAAACTACTGAATATATTTGGAGCTTTTTTAAGGAACAAAACTAGTTTTTTTATGTTGCAAATATGCGCTAGTCAAACCTATGTTTTTAAACAAAATACTTTAGTAATACATTGTTAAAAAATAAATTAATTCTTACCATTCTGCAATCACCGGAAACAAGATATCGCTGTCGACCACAAAACTATTGTTGAAGAAAAATGAAAATAATCCAACAATAATACGAACAATATTACATTATCTTTTCAAGCTTCTAAAACTTCTAAACACACTGTTTCAACTAAAAATTTCTAATACGTACCTCTCAATACCCTTGAAGTAAGCCGGTTTAGCCACTGATCCGCTATCGGAGTTTGGTCCACTCTATGTTATTCAAGAAATAAAAAAATAAATTAAATAATATCAGTCTTGCTTCTACTGAACATTGCACAGTGAAAAAAAATTATCGAGACACATTTTTGAAAAACAAATATTTGGGAAACGAATGCGAAACAGTTTGATACGTTACGCGATTTATAAAGTTTAAAAAATACACAAAACCTGCGCGTGTCAGCGCGTCACTGATAACGCTTTTGCACGTTTTTTACACAAATATTCGAAATAGAATAAATCGACGTCACCGTGAGTTGTGATGGAACAGCAGATCACCCGATCTGCTTCCATAGGATTTGTTTGTAAACATGTGCGAAGCGCCATTTCCGTACATCGTCCAACATTAGTAATAGTGTAACACGGTTAAGTACGTGGAGACAACGCCACTGTTCAAGCAAACATTGTTTGTAACTTTATCTCCTACCATCGCCCCCCAACTGTACTAATGAAAGGCATATACCAGTTTCCAACACATGCACTATGTTTCGTTAATCTATCCGCCGTGGCGCCTCTTTGTGGCGCAATGATTTCATACCATTTCATCATCGCCACCTAGATCTGGAGGTATTTAAGATAGGCTACGGTTCGACAGGGGAGTGGAATTTCACGACAGTTGATAAGAATGATCTATATGTAACCACACCTATCTCAGCAGGCACACTCAAATGCGCAGCCCAATCATTGATCTTGCACGTTTACTTCTTATTATTAGCAGAACCGTGCAAAGGTACATTATTTCATTCGGAACGTCATCATCTCAGACGCCAACCAAGGCCATCGCAAACAAGCCGAACCTTGCACGCCGGTACGTTGTGTGAGTACAACCCAATGTTATCAACAAGAAATATCATAGCTTTATACCAAAACAACCCAAAGTTGTATCAACTGAGTACAAGTAAACAGAGCGTTTCCGCTACAAATGTTGCGAAGGCCGTTTTTAAAGCAGTCGCACCATCAAAAACGGATTTTAACTTCGTTTGTTGATTCAAAGCAGCGGATTTTTTTTCATCTTTTTGTTTTAACGTTTTACTGTTATCTCTCGTTTATTATTTTTCTGTTACACCAAAGCGGTTGTAGTATGGATGAAAATACTAATGAAGGGGGGGGGGGGTTGGTTGGAGGTGTGTTCGACCATTAACCAATGTAGTTCAATTCTCATTCGGTTTGTTTCCCCGTAGAAAAGGAATGAGCAGCCGGTTTAGTGGTAAAATATAGTGTGGTGGATTGCTTATTTAATACTATTTTAGTTGTAATCTAGTAGCTTATTGGTTAGAGCAACCTGGGTTACAACGAATACTCAATAAATGTAGTTAATTTTACTTTACTCTCGAATCGCTTCTCTATCGCTCCCACATTGGTGACCCCGACATGATATCCGAATTGTTGTTAGTTTACGCCAAGA
>KB697357.1:0-10287 GCA_000349165.1 Anopheles christyi
GCTGCAGTGACAATTCTCTATTGTGTGGTAGTGAAGATTGAAGTACTGTTTCGTCTGCTCGTTAACGATTCGGTACGGAGCGCATTTCAAGCTGAAGCATTGCATGCTGAACTCGTGGGGGTCACGTAGCTACGGGTATGTATGCAATGGTATGTCCAAAATATAGAAAAAATACCCCTCCAAAACCATGTTTGAGCAGCATTTGCATGCATTTGTGACCAAGTGAGTAAGAGGACAAAACTCTACCACCAGTACAGGGGGAAACCCACCCAGGGAGTCATCCAGGGAACATCTCCAGAAATAAAATACAACAAAAAACTCGACCTAGCGGTCAAGTGAAGCCATACTGCAGTTGCATATAGTTTATGCGGACACAGGCCGTATTCACGGAAATATATTCCAGGTTCCAGAAGCTCCACACACTGACGTAATCGAGAGCCTGGGGAGCTGATTATGTGTTGTATTTTTTTGTTTTTCATCGTGACCACATACTCATGAGAGGAGTTTGGGGTTTTTCGTCCGGTTTGTGTGAATGTTTTTTTATTTATTGGTGTTTGCTCATTGGCACCATAAAACCGACCAGGGCAACAGTGTGTGATTTTTTACTGCGGGCATACCTGTTTCCCCCTGCAATAGATTGGCGAACACGGGCGCACGATCTGTCCATCCATCCATCAGAAGCGTCCAAGCGTTCGGTCGCAATCGGGGATCGTTCCGAATTGGCGTTGACAGATTGCATCCTGGTGTGCTGGCCGAGGAAGTGATCTCGAGTCAACTGGTTCAGGTGGTAAGGTAAAAAAAAAAACACACACAACAACCTGACGCACGGGGAAAGGTCCCGATGGAAAAGGAGCGGCTAGTCACGATGCATGTGTATCGCCACCACGTAGCCCACTCGCCAGGGGAAAGTGATCGTGTTGAAGGTTATGTACACGCACATGTCCATATTTGACATACGCTGTGTGTGCGAGAGCAGGAGAAGCAGGAGGATGGCCGGAAAGAAAATTGCATGGCAGCGGGATCGTGCAAACGCAACCCCCTCCCCCTGTGGGGAAAGCAGCGTCATCTGATGGACGCCGAAGTGACAGGTGTCTGAAGATGAGACGGGGTGGGTGACTTCGCATCTATCAGTTTAATTATCTTGTAGAGTGATGTTGATGCTGCTACTGCTACTGCTCCTGCGACACGGAGTGCTTTGATTTTTTCACCCTAATTACTGCCGACCTTTTCTTAGTTAGCTCAACAAATTATTCGCTAATCGTCGCTACACTCTTGTGTTGGTAGAAACGGGTGGGATTTTAATAAGAAAGAAAAAAATGGAACTACATAAGATGCTGCAAGGGCAATTTCTGAACCATTTCATAAGGAAATTCTTTTCCATTCCAGGTAAGCATTCATAATTGTGGATCTCAGAAAAACGCAATCTGTTAGTTGCACACCGGAATCGCTGCTGATCGCGGGTTTTGGTGCTGTGGCGGCTCAGCCA
Organism: Anopheles christyi; assembly: GCA_000349165.1. Taxonomy (NCBI): domain Eukaryota; kingdom Metazoa; phylum Arthropoda; class Insecta; order Diptera; family Culicidae; genus Anopheles; species Anopheles christyi. The sequence goes on from KB697357.1 coordinate 1,487, forward strand.
TCCTGCACACGTAAGCGATATTTGACGACAGTATCCTAGAAGAAAAAAAAACGGTTCAAAGCCACCACTCGACAAGCTGCCAGACAGAGATACCCAGCCAAAAGGGCAATAATCCTTTCTGTATGCGTTTCTGCTGCATGTCCATCCGTCCGTTTGCTCGCTTTGTCTCGTTGATTGAGGATATTCATCATCAGAAAAGGTTGCAGGTTGGTGGAAAACATAGTGTAAAAGGGGGTTGCGAGAGACAGTGCCAGATGTGAAACAGGATTTTCAATTAGAGGAAGGATTGTTCGTTGGGATACGGTCGCGTACCGTTTCGGGATTGCGTGTTTGGATTGCGCACCACACAATGAATGGTAAAGTGAGAACAAACCAAAACCACCACCAACACCATCGCTCGCCGAATGGGCCTGGATTGTGCCTGTGTTCTGGAACAGGTTTTTATTTTGTGTGAGTGTTGCTGCTGCTGCGGTTCTTCCATTTGCAAGGCTGACGGTTCGCTCCACCAACCAACACACGGAGAAAACGATTATATTTTAGAAGCATCAGGGCACCACCGCCTGTTGGCCGATTATGTTCTGCTCGGTTCTATGGAATTGCCCATAAATCGTGGCATTTGTCTGGGGTATTGGTCGTATCACAAGTACAAAAAAGGAAGAAGAAAACGGTGACGATCATCTTAAAAAAAAAACGATCCAAAAGGTCGGTATTGTTTGGGACAGTGTCTCCCACCCAGGCTCCAAACCAACTTCAAGCTCCCCTTTCTTATGCATAATGTCTTTACGAGCGTTGGATTATGTTGATGCTTCTTCATTTTTTTTCACTGATCTCAATACTTCAAGCTCTTATTGTAGCATTCTGAAGAGAGAGAGAGAAAAAAAGATCATACCCAATGGAAAAGAGAACAGCGAAAAGAATAAGGCTCAAGCGACAGAAAAAAAGGAGTGGTATTAATTTCTCATAAACATAATCTTGTCACCAAGAAATGTTTTTCTCTTGGGGTTCCAAAGTCTGTCTGCTGCAGTGCAGCTCGGTATACAATGCTGTTACCTTCGACTGTGCTGTGCTACCGGATCGATACGATCAGATCATGTCCGATACGATCGGTGATGCGGTGAGAACATGAGCAACAGCTTCTCTTAAAATCCGGTACGAACCGTAGCTATCGAATTTCTTGTCGCGTCCGGTTGTCCCTTTAAGCCCTAAGCTTCCTTCCAGCTACCTTTTTTTTGGGGGACGTGCAGAGCTACTGTTTCCGGCTATAAAATCGATAATGGATGTTCGGATGATGCGCTTGTACGAGATCTTTTCCCATTTCCATGATCTTTTGGGGAACAATGTTGTCACCAGACCCTCCAGTGGTTTAGTTTAATCCTTTTTTTATCTTGTAACAAAAAAGGGAAGGATGCTTAGGAAGACTAAAATAAGTGAGACTTCATGCGGAGCGCTCAAACCAAAGGGCCCTTGTGACAGTACGTTATGATTTCTGGGACAGGAAGTGACTGTCTACGGGAGTGGAGCTCTTTGCAAAAAAAAAAAAAACACAAACTCAACGATCGTTGGTACATTCTAGGCCCGCTCCCTTTCTTCAACGCTCAATTCTCTTAAGCGGAGTCCTTCAGGGTTTCTCTCCAAAACGAGAGCAAAAGTGAACGGTAAAGTCATAAACTGCGTAGTATGGCTATGCGGGCACAATCACACGATTGCGAATGTTTTTCTTGTGTGAGAACGGGGAAAACAAGTCTAGTTGGAGGGTGTCTGTAAATGAAGGCCGACCAACAGCACGACGGAAGTAAAAGTGGAAGTTTCCGCTAGAATGTGAAACGGAACGTAAAGATAATTAAACATAAAAGCACGGCAGCGGTGCGGGGGTGTGAGGAGAATTTAGAATTCTAGTTTTATTTCATTTAATTGTTTTTTTGTAAAGGGAGTGTACTTGAGAGATAACATACAACCACCTTTTGGTTGATAAGGGGTGAGCATTGCGCCTGAAAGTATGCTTAGTATCAAGTACCGCAGCCATATGGAAATAGCAGTCATACACGTCTCCTTTACGTAACTTATCAAGTAAAGTGAGGTAATCACACTCACGCTCAATTGCGAACATGCTACAGAGCTATTCAACCACCATTGGGTGTATCAAATATCAGCCCGCATCGATTGCATCAATTCCACACTATAAGTGCTGGGACAGTTGACTGACAGAAGCTAAGCAAGGGGCGCGGGCGGTGTAATTCTCCCCAAACGCTCCATTGAACCACGAAAGTCAACCGTAAGCCTGCTAACGGTTAAAGCCTGAAGCCCACCGAATACTCCCTGTAGATGGGTGTGTGTGTTTATACAGGTAAGGCGCTTACATGGTGACGACACTGGGCAAAACTCATTGAAGGGCATCCAGCACGTACTCTAAAAAACAAACGCTCTCAAATCAAGGTTAGGACCAGGTCACGGTGGATCACTCAAGGTTCGTCTCTCCGGGGATGGGGAGGGTTTGAATGAAAGGGCTCCCTCCCACCCTCGAGTGGAGGCTTACAATAAAACCCACCACGGGCGAACAAAATGTCAGTCAGTAGTGTCAGCACGGGGAAGAAAGTGTAATTGCCGGTTTGTTTGGGGTTTTGCTGGAAGAAAAAAAACCCGATTTGTCGAGAAACGCTAGGCCGGCGGAGAAGATGCGGCGTGATTCGATCCGTTTAGAATTACAACCCAAAACTGTGCCCATCACGTCCCAAAACACCGCCTTGGGGTGGTGGGATAGGTTTAATAAATTACCGGTCGACAAAAAAAAACCGGGTGGCAAAGGCAACCGAAGCCCGATAGCCCTAGAATGGATGAAAGAACACGCGGGCAACGGATAAAGAAAATAAACCAACACCATTTGAATACAAATTGCCGAAGAATGCGGCTTCGTTCTGCATTTTAGGATTACCATGGACTGGAGGGGATGTTTAATGGTCAAGCCTCCCTTACAACCCATCAACCAGGGGATCGTGGAGTTCCGCGGAGAGATTGGACTTACGGGAGGATCTTAGATCTCTTTTTTTTTTTTTGAAGATGCGCAGCTTCTTTGGTGCTGATGCGTCCCGAAGATGAAGAATGACATGACGATTGTCATAAAGTGTCGGAGTGTCTAACGGAGAACCCCGGAGAGTTGAGTGTTGTTCCGTGTCGTTCCGCATATTTTTTGTTCCTTGGCCAACAACTACTACTCCCCGTTAAAGCATAGTTCCTATGTTCCTATTTGGTGATAAATTGCGATTGCTCCACACACTCACCATACGCACTGGACGACAGCGGCAGTCGGGTTATTGGAAATGGTGAAAGAAAAGGTCCCAGCGGGTGGTTCTAGCAAATGGGAGGAGGCGGACCAAAAAGCAACGCCTTGCGCCTTAAGCCATCTTTCGATTTGATGGTTCAGGTAGAACGCTCTTCAGAAAAAGGGCGAACGAACGCACCCAGCAGTATGTAGGTCAGAAGACATTAGGAAGCTGAGCCAGTGGAACCAAACGTGTAGCAGGTGGTTTTTATCTGTTGGAGATGCTTTTGTGAGCATCTGAAAGGTGTTGGCTTTTAATTTTTCCATGTTTTCAGTTCACTCTTACGGGGATTGGGCCGGAGAAGGAGAGGATCGTGTCACACATAAGCGAAGATGTATTGTAAACACATAATAGATTCACAGTTAAACGCTAGAATCCCAAAAAAGGAATTCTCCAGTGAACGAAGGGAATGGCGAAGGAAGAAGGGAAAAAACATACGCAAACTTAATTGTAAGTTTTCCAAACAAAACAAAAAAAACATTGATCATGAAGGATATGGATATGTTTTTTGCAGCAAAAAAGTAAGACCCCAAAACGGTGTATTTACGCAAAACGCGTTTATTGTTCAAACGAAAGAGTGAATTGATAAATGATACAGCAAGCAGCACTTTTTTGTATGTTTAATGTTCCACAGAGCCTGGATGGATTGAGAAGGGACAAAGTTGGCACATACAACAACATTTAACAACCCCTTTAACCTTACACTGCTCGATAAGGTCATCCTTATTGTAATCATCAATCAATGTATCGTTCCAACGTCCTTCCTTAAACACATTGTGCTTATAGTTTATTGCTATTTACCTTTGCCAACGGTTCTCATTAGAGAGACACGAAAGAAGTACACGATTGAAGGCTTAAAACATATTAGGCATAAATGCTTCTTCATCTATTTACACGCATGCAGACGTTTGATTGGCTTTAAGCTGATTATATTTTTTTGTTTCGTACAAAACAAGACAACAGAAACCGTTCTTCTGCAATTCGTGCCCGTGGCACGATTTAGCATTTGGGTCATCTGCTGCTTGCCAGGCGTATGCAAATATGCTATTAACCTTCTCAATCGCACCGAGGGAAAGAAGGACCCGTGAAAGAGAGGTGACGCAAGCGTGTAACGATCGAGTTGTGTTTTTTTTTTTGTATTGTTATTACTTAAACAAACACTGCACCTCGCACTAAAATGAACTGGCACATGAAGAATGAACCGTTTTGTTATCACAAACCTGGCGTTAAACAAAAAACTGATGGCCTCGTACATGTATTGAGACTCGCGCGTCTAACCACAAACTCGCTACAGTTTTGCGCATAAATTAGCGCTTGGTACAAGTGCAAAAACCAACCCTCTACAATCCGCTTTGAGGCTAGGGTGGCCAACGACCTGTGCGTAGCTCCGTATGTTGTTCGATGCTTTTTTTCCCCCCTGTTCACGCAACTCCTTACTGCTGCCGTCGTATTTGAACCATTTTGAAGCCTCTTTTGCCGTAACCTTATTTCGGTGGCTTCAAACCCCCTTTGAATAGGCATCCAAACGCACTAGTTTTATGCTACACTTTCGCACGACTGTCCTATGCTAAAAAAAGTTGTGCCACGATGATGGGGAGAAGTGTTTTACACTTGTGTTGAGCGTTGAGTTCGAAATACATCGATAGGGGCAGTGTCTGGTACCGTTTCGGAGCAACGTGTCAAGACAACAAGTGGTACACCTTGACGGCCGGCGAAACATAACAATCGAATCCAGATTCGGAACACCTTCTGGCAGGGTATTTATTGGTGGTGGAGATTTAATATTGCTCGTTTGATATTATTCTATACGAACGTTTGCGATCGCGGCCGATGCCGGTCATGCCTGGACATGATCATGAACCGGCCTCCGGACACCTCAAGGACGTGTGGTAGTCAGCAGCGCACCAATCAGCAGCAGCAGCAGTGGTTGTTATGCAGGTGTAGAACAGCGTGTTAGTTTATAGTTCTGTGTGCACTGCATACCGAAGGGAGTTGCTTAAACGTTCGAAAGGACAACGCGTGCGATCCGCGACGGAACACAACATACCAGAAAGACTTAATGATTGATTTATTGATTTGTAGCGGGCATTGTCGTGTCTCGGAGAATGTGAGCACTCAAAACGTAGATTGCTTTTGTGTCTTTAAAAGGAAGTCCACCTCTCATGGCCATTACAGATTATTGGGAATTGCAACGATATACGGCTGACTAAATATAGGAATTAAGTAATTTCCAAAATTAAGCTTAATTCAAATGGTATCGATTTGGTAATGCCACCTCACCCTCAAGCGAAAGGCACACTCTTCTTTGTGGCATGCCCACGCAGACAAAAAAAAAACGAGCCACTAGCGGATTATGCATCAAATCGCTCTCATAATCATCCCGTAATGGCATCGTTAAAGTTTACGGCAATTCCGTGAAAATGATGGTAAGATTTGTTTCTTTGTATAAGAAGGTTTGCAGCAATTTCACCCACTGAAAGCAATTTTGGTTTTAGGGCTGATCCGTGTGTGGTCTATTTCTGGCCCAGATGAAGAGATCAACGATTTTTCATTTCCCCTTTCGTGTTGTGCAGGGGGTTCGTCGCTTGATATCGAAATAATAGTAATACCAAACACATTGACCTATTCCGCGTGTTCCGTTCCGAGAAAGGGAGTGTTTTGTGGCACCAGTCCCAGTCCATTACCACCCGGTGGCCTTGAGTTCAATTTTGGTAAGCCAACCAAACAGTACACACCGGTGTGTGCACACATGCACAATGTTTCTCGTCTACTGCCGGCGTCTGCCTGCAGCAGCCAACGAATCCGAACGAATTCGGTGTGCGATAATTAATTGCATTAACGGAATATCTCACCTTTTTTTTTCGTGTTGCGTTCGTTTTGATGAGCGAACCCGGGTGATGTTCCGTTTTTTTTCTTTTCTCTTGCCTCGCTTTTCCCTATATCCAGTTGGTTCGCATCCACTTAATTCTCACGCCACTCACTGCACCCCCTACTCACCAGGAGCTTCGTGTTGGGGTTTATTTTCGGAAATTTATAATTAATAAATTTTCAATGCAATTAACCTCACCTTGCTGAGGATTCGCGTACTACCCCCCCAAACCCTTTCATCGACCCACGCATTGGTGGTTCATCCTCATATTTGGACGGTGTTGTTTATGCTGGCCATTTGTTTAGCTGTGAGTTGTACACAAACACACGCACGCCATGGAAACGTATACACAATGTTGGTACACACTGTCGGTTAGATTTTTTTCGGCTAGAAAAAGGAGGCTTGAGGGAAAGCAAGCGAGGGAACGCTGTTTTTGGCAATTCGGGATTTTACAACCGCATCCCGCGGGTTTTAAGTTGGAGGCTACAGAAATGGTTTCGGACCACAACATATGCACCATAATACCGTGGCAAAGCATAAATTAGCCAACTGATTCCAGCTTCCTTCTTCTTCCCTCAAAGTCAAGGGAGAAAGGGGGACGGGGGCGAGAACGGGGGGGGGAGACTTTGAGCTTTTTCGGCTAACTGTTCCATTCCCATGGAAAGGCTGTGTGGGGCGTTGGCTTACAGCTTGGCCGGGTTGGCGTAAGATTTGCGGCCCGCGTCTCAGTTACGGTGGTTGGATGTAATAAATTAATAGCGTATCCGCCACCGGCTGGGGGCAGAAGGAAATCTCCGCTTTGTGCGAACGCGATTAGGCTCAGCAGCAGCCGCAGCAGCAGTCGGAATGTGCGGGAAATGAAATGTGCACGAATTTTCATCGGGCACCCATTTCCCAGGAAAAGGTGGTGGTATCGTAACGATTAGTGACGATCGGTGATCATACGGGGTGGATTATTTGGATGGGAATACTTCTCAAAAGTGTTTGTTGGTTCGTTTGCTTTGATTTGATTACGAGACAGGAGATTCGATTTAAAAGCTTTTGATTGGAATTGGTAAAGCGTGTATGGAACACAAAGCGCCTGCTGTTATGCAATTTTATTTAACCATTTCTTTACAAGGTGTTTTCACTCGAAAAAAGAAACTTGATATGCACCCTTACCATAAAAGGACCCTTATTCCTAATCTACCATCGATTAACCTTGTGACTGCACCCGGTAAGGCTTTCCTTCACCTTTTTGCTTTGTTAGAAACACACGTTAAAACACAGCGGGACAGGTGCCACCTGACAACCGCCTGCCCAGAACAACCTTAACGAATTAAGATCTCAATCCAACCGCAACACCATTTGCCTTTGGGGGTCGCATTGTTGTACGTGTGCCCCGTGTGTTGGACCCCTTCCTAACATCGACCTACTATTTTGCCAAATCTTTCATACGAAAAACATTGCGAAAGCGAACAAAAAAATAGCAAAAACTGCCGCGATACACACCACAAAAGCAGCAAGTAGAAAAGAAAATTAACTTTTGGCTTTCGATCGATAAATATCTCAACCACACGCGAGAAACAATATAAAGAGTGCTTAAAACCTGTGGTCTTTGGCACTTATGCAACATAAACACACCTCTCGGCCACCCAAACGGTGCAACCGTGGGGTGGTGGTGGTAGAACGGACTGTGTCGCAATCGATACAGGTTCCCTCTCTATCTCTCTCTCTCTGTCTCTCTTCAGACTAAATCGGTGTGTGAGCATACGGGCGCACGATCACTATCATGCCCGCGGCTATTAGCGTCAGCATTTAATCAGATCCTAGGATCCCTTCACCACGCTCCACCACCACCCAACCCAGCTAGTCGAGTCAAAGTTTGTAAGCTGCGTTATGCCGATCTCCCTCCCTCTTTCCCCTTTAAACAGCTCTTTAATTTTTTACCTTCGCTCAAAAATCAACCTGTTTCGGCGATACAACCCGTGCCCGTGCGCTGACGAAGCAGAGAGGTCAACGAATTGACATCCCCCCGTTACAAATGCGGTATGCGAACGTGCTGCACTGAAGATGTGCTCGGTGGGTGCGCGAAAATGCCAAGGACTTGGTCGGACGTGAGAAACGCCAAATATCTAATGTACCATCCAAATGCATTGCTGCTCACTCTGCCATCGAAGTAATCGATGCGCTGATCGCGTGAGAAATCGATAAATTCCGTCACTTGATCGCTCGATCGTGCTGCATCGAGAGGTACACATTCAAAGGAAGAAGAAAAAAACTAAACTATCAACCCACAAAAAAAAATTAATATATATCGACATGTTCGAGAGGCAGTTTTATTATTCGCTGCGGAGAACTCTAATAACTATTCAATTTCTGATCTCCCATCGCAGCTCCGGCTGACGGTTTCGTCGCTTGATCGTGCATTGAATAAATCTCATTAATTACCGCCTGGTGCTGGTCGTATGTTGCGTTGCAGCGAAGGGTCGAACGGAGAGGGTCCTTCTGGTCGTCGTGCGGGCTATTTGATGAGGAAATCTTCCACCTGCAACGGAACGGATCGGAACGAAAATGACCCTGCTGTCCTTGAGCTCGCTCAACTGGCCCTGCGGGCCGTTTTACAAAAAAAAAAA
>KB697358.1:0-10292 GCA_000349165.1 Anopheles christyi
CGAAAGTGACGTGCGACAAAGATGTTCGACTTTTGGCGATCATGCTGTCTGGCCAAACCCATTTCACTTGCAACCATCGTGTTTTTTTTGTAGGGCTAGAAAGTTAAGTGCACGCTAATATTACTACTTCGCGCTTTGGGCGAATCTGCCCCGGGTAGGTCGGTCCACTGCAAAAGCGTGAGAGAGAGAGAGAGTGAAAGAGAGAGAGAGAGAGGGATTGAGAAAGAGTACGTTTGCATTATCGCCTGCCATTTGATGCACTTTGCCACGGGTTGCCCTTTTGGGTTCCTGTTTATGTGCGCTGCACACACACGGTGTGTCGTAGAGACAAGCATCACGCGAGCTTGGCTTGACGCTAGGGCATCGTCGATGTCAAGATCTCACCGCCAAACTCGAGCTAGGCATCGGGGGCGATGCAATAATGGACTTTGCGACACACAACGGGCCAGGCGAAAACGGGATAGCAATAGGCACGTTAGAAACTGTGTGCTATCTTCTTCATACGCTCCTGTTATTTTAGTGCGGGTCATGCGCTCACCCTGTCGGGCCCAGTAGCAAGCGGTCGCGGTATGAAGAAAAAATACATGTATTCCAGCTTCCAGCTCGAGGCACAGCAACGAGCAATCGAAGTGTACGCTTGATCGCCCGACCTTTGACCACTGCTGAAGGCGGGTGCTCGGTTTTGCTAAATGGTTACGTTGCCCACGGAATAAAGGCAATTGGAAGTATTTGTATAACGTCTCACATACGCCAAAACCACAGTTTTCCAAAACTCGTTGCGTTTCTGAATCACCGAAAAAGAGTTGCAACAATAATAAGATTGGAGGCAGATGATCAACCAACAAAAGACAAAATTTATAAGGTTTTTTTTTATATGAGCAGAAAGAGTAAATATTTCTTACATAAAATACTGTAATAATGTAAGCTCTCATTATATACTCATCTTAACAATGACGTTTTGAGCAAAAGGTGGGAAACTGGGTCAGCGATAAAAAAAAACGCCTCTGCGAGCAGCACAACAGGAGCCGATAACGCACTTTGCTCTGGTCTATTATGGTACCACACATAGCTCCAGATAATAAATGTAAGAGACTTATCACGCAGCGACGATTGTTGCAGCGTGGACAGGTGCACGATGGGCACGTATTGACCTCGCGCGCTTCCGATCTCCCACCTCCGACACAGCACGATTTCATGGCCAAACTAGGGAGAGCCGACATGGCCAACCCCTATCGAGGAGATAACTGATGGGTGTCAGTATTCTCTGTCCCATCCGCTCATTCTTATCACACTAGCTGTCCTGTTGCATGGGGTTGACCAGTTTAATATGGGGTGTTGGGTTGCAGAAAGTGTTGTGTTTGCATTTCTTCCGTAGCACGTTGACGAGCCTGTTTCATTTAGTAAATGTACCTAGCAAATTTCTTTTCATTTTCAGAGTTGTTGTAGTACACAAAGTTTTACAATGCTTCATAACTGTGACATCCGGTGGGTTTCCAATAGTCTTTCATTGTTGTCTTACTCTCCTTATCGTTTCAGAACGTTCGTGGAGCCGTGAATCACCGCCGTGGCTCACGCTCACGGGAAACATTCGTCTTCGGTAAAGGCGTGAAGTAGCAGCGATAAGTCGCGACAAGTAGTGGTAATAAACACCGTGCCCGTGTGCGTCGGCGGTTTGAACAGCGACGTGAGCCAAACGAATACCACGCCGCGCAAAAGGGGTGTAATATCTCCCGCAGGTCATAACCGCAGTGCATATAGCGCTAGTGCTTGTGAAAGACAGAGATAGGGCTAATGTGTGTACTTTGAATGCGGGCGTGACAGAGATATAGCATCGTCAGACGATCGAGTGTGCTTTAAAGACTGTAGTACCACCTATAGCGAAATTGATGTGTTTGCGGTCGCGCACTTACACGATTGGGAAAGCGATTGCCCTCTTCGATTGATTTCCGAGGGCTTGCATCAATAAGAGGTAGAACAAATATTGGAGCCCAGCACAACGGCAACTCAGCAGAGCAGAGGCATACCAAGCGAAGGTGTGCTGAACAGAAATCTGTCAGTGTGTTTCGTTTAGGCTAATTGCTGATTGTAAATTGTATTAGTGGGACGGATACGCTTCCAAACAGCTCTCAGCACGCCTTCCAAATTTCCAACCTTTGAGAGCCACCGACGGGTATTTCGATGAGTAATAGCGCGCTGGCGCGATACTAATTGCCAGAGTTTGAAGTTTGTCAAAAGTGTCACGTATCAGGTCGCCTGACGGACACTTGCCGACCGCGTGGCGTACGCTGCGTCCCCAGCGCTGAGCCTAATCGCGCCGAGGTGTGTAGTTTTTAGCGCTTTTACGCTGACGGTGTGCGATCGCAGTGTATTGGTTGTGTCTGTGAGATATCTAACTCTAAGGTGACCGATTGTGAAATCTACGTGCGCATCGAACGCGTGTGTGTGTTTGGCCGTGCGCGTATGAGTGTGTGCATGTGTGAGTGGCCGCGGGTTCAGAGGCAGAACGGCCGGTAAAGTGTCGCGTGTTTGGTTGTTATCTCTGAGGCTAGTTTTGCCATTGACCGTCCTAGTGCGCCCTTACCTCTACCCTACCATTTGCCAACTCCCGGCACAGTGCTGTGGAAGTGTGTGAGTGCTGTTGTTAAGGGACGGGCGGCTTATTTGGGGAACGGTCGCATAGGGCTATCCTGCGCTATCGGGTGGCAGCGAACGATGAACGATCGCGATTGTCGTCGTGAATGAGATCATGAGGGAAGTGGACACTTCGGAAACATCCGTCGTATGGCCTGCATGGTGTTACTCAGGTAAGTCTGATAAGCGACAATGGGTTGGATTGGGGCACACGTTTTTGAACTCAACTTATTAGATACGTATCACATGCCGTGCGAACAAACAGAAAGTTTACTTATGACCGGCGTTTCAAACTAAGCCTAGATTGAAACTATTTCGAGCGTTTAAAGTAATTCTATCCTCTTACAATTAGCCTCCGAATGTCAAACGGCTGTTATCGTAGTTCGTTTTGGTATTTTAAACATTTTTCCTAGACCTGCAAGATATTCATACCTTGTAAGGATTCATGCCGCTGAATACGTCAAAGGTGTTGTTGATATATTATTTTGAATGAAAAAAATGTCTCAGAAGAAAAATTTAAAGGTAAACAAAAATTGGCGTTCGCTTCAACAACAGAACACGCATGTCCGTCGCTGTGCAATTTTGTTCGGTGACACCTGAAGCTCAATTTAATTATCTTACCGGTCAAAAAAGTTTTCCCATTTTCCTACTATTTCGGTCAAGCGTGAGAGGATTTCATGGTGTGCTGAACCTTGTTCGGGTGTGGGTTCAGTTCTGCTTGGCTTTCCTTGCCGCGCCAACCAGATTGCTTGCAAGGGCCCTCTTCAATAAGAGAGCCGACAGTATAAGACTTCAAACTATAATACCGAAGCTTAGATGCAACGTGTGTCAGTCAGGTGTTGGCGTTTATGGTAAGCAATGCGGCAGTGTGGAAGGAGTTCTGTAAGAAATTAAGCTTCACGAAGTTTTCCTGGAAGCTAGCGTGACATAAGCTAACGATTAGTGCAGGTCAAAGATCACCGAAAAATGGGATCATTTTTGTCAACACACTATCGTATGGCACTATGAAACAAAGCAGACTGTTTACGTAACGGTAAGTTTTGTAAAAATGCCTGTATGGTGTTTGCAAAATAATATGTATCTCTAGGATTATTTCCTGCGTGTATGAAGCAATCAGTAACAGTAGTAGCTCGATTTTTATAAATCGATAAGCCTAACCGGTGGATTTCCCCCTGCATTCAAATGGTGTGAAATTTTCCGATAAGGTCATGCCCCAAAGTGGTGTTTAGATTTGCATACGACATAACAAAGGCCAAACTCGTTTGATTTATTGAGGTGAATACGTTTGACATAATACCGACTTAAAAGTTCGACAGGGTAACGTTTATCCACGCTATAAATGTAAGTTGGTTGTGTTGGTGGTAGTTAGTTTGATTGTTTACTTATTTCATCTCATTAACTTTAAAAAGTTCTTAAATGGTTTTACTAAGTGGCAGCCAAACTGAAACTGTTTCGTTTTCAGTGCGAAAAATCCGCCCGAAAGGAGCGACTTTTGTGCAAAGATGCCTTCGAATTGATGCTGGAATACCTTTTCGTTTGAATTTGTTTTTTTTTTTGCAATAAGTAGTCATCAGTCATGCCGGCCTGGTGCCTGTGCCTTTATTGCGCTTGGGTGTGCGACTCGGTCAGGTCACATTTATTGACATTTGGAGCGCTGCTGTTAGTTTGAAGGGAAGGTACCGCCATTTAACAACGATGCTCCCGCGAGTTAACCTCTCGGTGTGTCCATGAGCAGTGTCTAGCGCTTCGTTGCTTTTGGTTGGCCGCTGAACATGGGTCACGATTTGCAAAAGCAATTACAATTACTTGCTTCTCACCCCGTCCTATGACCAGCAACCTGGTCACCCTTTGTCCGTTGATCGTTGGAATCGATGGAAGAAGAACCCTAAAGTTTTTGTTTGCCAAATAAAGCTACTGAAGTCGAACATTAGCATTTAAGCTTAGATAGCGACGTTTGACTGTCAGTATATATCGTTTCCTAAATACTGGCATAATCTGTAACGTAATTTAATGTCATTGGAAATGGGCTGCATAGAGACGCATCGGTTTCATAACATAAGCATCAAATGTTTTCCCCAATAACTTTGGGGAACAACAAAAAGGAGACAATAAGCAGGTTGATAGGAACCCAACAAGCCAAACCTCGTTCACTGCTATTGAAAGAAAAAATAATCTAATGTTTTTAAATTACCAAAGAAAATGTTAAGATATGAACAAATAGTAATCAGAAAGCACAGCATTCGCACCAAAAATGTGTCAATCTTGAAATTTACTTTATAATAATTGTTAAGGAAGTAGTACATCACAAATTGAAATTAGCGATTTACGAAAAAAGGTGATAAATGTAAAACAATCAAATTCGTATTTGATCCGTGATGGCAAAGGCGACAATGAAAAGGGCAGAAAATGAACATAAATGGATGCAATTAAAGTCTTTTGTAATATTGCCACCGAGATGCTTCTGGATAACTGTACCATGGTCTCAATAATACGAATAATGTCTTGGTATTGTGTCGCTGTATTTACAGCGTTTGCCTTAGCATACCCACCATTGTCCATGGCTTATTTCTTTCGTTCGGGCTTTCGTTTCTACGTACCTATGTGGTACATAATAAAAATATCTTTTCTCATCATTGATTGGACCGGATTTCATGGCGTTATATTCGGCTGGATCCCGTTTGTTTTCGGAAAAATATGTCCCACAGATCACGAGCCACATATTGCAATCTACCGTGCCAGCCGGTAAGGTAAGGTGTATCGGCTGAAATGGAGGGAAATGATGTTTCACCTGTTCGCTGTGGTGATATCTGTGCCGTGCGTGATTAGCCCAGGGTGGCATTCCGGTCTGATGCTAAGCGTTTTCGTACGTGTCATAAAAAAGCGCTCTGGTCAAACTTTCTTCCAAAAATACTCACGCTACCTGCGCTAGTCGATGGGAGCGTCCGGACGAAGGACTCGAACAGGAAAATGGCGCGAACAACCGTTTTTTATCAGAGATCCAACCAATTGAAACGAGATCAAACAACGCTCGTCAGAAATAATAAGCGATAATAAAAAAAAGAATAGCCTTTATCTGAATCGGTTGTCTGATGATCATGTTCGTTTTGTTGCCGGATCTTTCCCCAAGCGGGGTTTCCAGCGGTTCAAACCGCAATCGTTTAGGAGAGGATCAGCACGCTGGTAAGCAGCAGCAGGAGAAGGAGGAGGAAATCGGGAAAATTGAAACGAAACAAACTTGACACTGGTTTTGGGGCGATTGGACTTCGGTTCAACACATTGATCCAATCGACTGACGAAAAGGCGACAAACAAGTTCGAACGTAACGTGTGGTAATAAAATCACAGCTCGATCGATCGTCTGCAGGTTGCTGCCCAGAACGTCGCCATCATTCGAGGCGATTCTGGTGCCCTGGAGCCTAATTTAAGATCGAACTCCTTTTTTTTACGATTTTAATGTTTTCATTTGGGGAGACTTCCTCAACCTGTTAGTCACTGTTGGTAGAATGGTGTTAAGGTACCGATAGGTGTGTTGTATGTTCACGGAAAAAAGACAACCCCCCTCATAAGATGCATATAAGCAAGATGTTTCAGGCGGCCAAGATCGTTTTATTACACTCGTAATCTCGACAAAGGGCGATTTTGTATAACAAAAGCCTATCCACAAAAGAGGAGAGTTGATTGTAAATCTTGCCGCTGTGGGAAACCCATCCAATTATAGCGGTGAATCAATATAGAAGGGATGCTTCTTCAGAAATGGTTTAAAAAATTAGAATCAAAATAGCTAACGCTGAAAATAGTTTGTTTGTCTTGCTAGGATTCCTGTAATTTCGGTCTCAAACCTGGGAGACAAAGATACCGAAAGGTCAGTTTAATAACGCCCATAGGCAAAACTCGGCTTTTAATCTCTTCGTTGTACTGGGACCGGTTCCATTTAATTTCGTTGCAAACCGAACACCTCTGGCTGGTTCAAGTTTAGTTCACTGTTATCCATATAACATATCGAGAAACGACCGTTTTTTTTACGATCTGGGTCTCCGGAGTCCAAGGATCACCTCTGTCCCGGTATGAATATGAAGCAGCGCTCAAGATTCTACTTCGAAACAATCGCTCAACCGAACGAGGTTCATATGCTTCATGATCAAAAAGTGATCGCAGTTCGTACATTTTGGCCTAAACTGTTGTTTCTCTTATATTTGGTGGAATGTGATCTGGATTAAATTGAAGCCGAACAAAAAAAACAGGCAATAAGAATGTGTCATTAACCAAACAGAGACCTGGAGGGATCGGTAAAATGTTGTATTTCTCTTACTCAGTCTCGCTTACGGATGAGGACGAATGCATCTGCGCAAAAAGACGGAGAAAAAAGCGCGGCATTCACACTTTTAGTAGCCGTGTTGCTTTGGTCCTTTTTCCCCTTTGCACTCTTTGCAACGCTGTAACACTGTCCTGTTGTGTTTTATTTTCGGTTGTTGTCATCCAACAGGAATCGTGAGATTCCTTTTACTTTTCTTCTCCTGCAAACACTGAGGGTTACGTCAATTGGGCGAAGGGCAAAAGTGAATGTTGTTTGGCTGTTGGCGACTTGGCACCTTCTCGACAAAGGTTCACCCGGGATCGAACCACATTGGAGAGGGATCCTTGCGCACGGAGGATATTAAATTATAATTCGGATATGGTTTGCAAATTGGCTGATTAATTGCTTGATGCAGTGTGTGATACTCTATCCGCGTGTGATCGATAGCGATAAATTTTATGACAAAACTGCATACTTTTAAAGGATGGAATAAACAAGCGAACCGTAAATAAAACACAGTTGCGAAACAACAATTTAAATCGAAACTGTTTATTTTTCTCTTACAAATCAAAGTAATTGTTTCGAACGTAAAACAAACATCAGTAGTGAAAGGGTCAACCATATCAGACTGAAACAATGAGCATGAAAAGAAAACGTGTGAAGTAATTTTTGAAATACGAGCAGAAAATATGATTAAATACCCATAAGACTGGCAAAGTCAACTGTCAGATAACAGTGACAGCGTTACTCGTCATACATCTAAATTAAGGGTCCCCGCGAGGAAGTGAATGATGATGATGATGTCCGGATTTCGGCCAAAATGCTCGACGCAAGCTTCGAGTTTCATCATAAATTGTTATAAAAGTTCTCTCGTTATCGCACTTTCCTCCATTCTCGAAGCCAGCCCAGCTCGCTATCCTTAAATTAATGAGGGAGCATTAAAACTGGAGTGTGATCATGCACTGCACAGTACGGGTCTGTTTCATTACAATCGCAAAAGGGGTTAAGAATGTTGAGCCGGGAGTGAACGAAACATACTAGTTGCTACAGTTTCATCGATAATAATACGAGAAATAAAACTAGTATCAGAGAAAAGTGCACATGAGCTCCTGCGCGAAACAGTCAGACCGAAGACCTTTCGCCGTATCGGGAATGGGTGGAATAAAACGGGCAAAAACAAAAGTAATTTGAAGGCTTCGGCGAAAAAAAAAAACTGTAGTAACGTGCATACTCGCAGATTACAAAACCAGCTAGACAGTGAAAGGTGCATCCCTTCTTACCCCTTGGCAGGGTGAGTCCCAGAGGTGAGATTGGAGATGAAAAGTGCAACTGCGTCCGCGAACGACAAAACCACGATTCCACAAAAGTAAGCGGGCGCCCCGAAACGCCTCGTTCCAGATCGCCAGCAGACTTTGGTAAAAGGCACGTAAAACAGTATCAAAAACGACAACGAAAACAAAACAAAAAAAACTTCACACATACATGATCTTGACTAAAAAACGACATTCAGCGAAAGAAGAAAGGATCGCCCGACTACTCACCCACTGAAATGGAAAACCCGGGAACGGAAGCTTCAAAGTGCTGCTCGATTCGAGTTGAGGTTTGTTCTGTGGTAATTCGTAACAAAACTGACTTTACCACAAAACGGGTGTCCGTTTTATTGCTCCATCGCGTCCCTTTTTCTGCAGTGCGCAGGAGATTGCTACGTTTTCGTTGGTTCTTGGACCATTCTTGCGAACTATCCTTGTATCGTGGGGGTGATGAACGAATGCATCTGTTGGTAGTCATTGAGCTGATGTGCGTCTCCGATGCCGCAACGTAGCCAGCTTTTGGGCAGGTGAAATAACCGCCAAGAGAAAGGAACACGAGAACTGCACGAGGTGTGGATATTTCGCTCACGAATGTAGAACGACTCAAGCGAAGGGCAGGAGAAAGGAGACCCTCCTCGTCGAGTGAGCGCTGTCCCGGGGAAAAGAAGATCTGTGGCATGGTTGGTGATGGTGGAATACGATTCCCTTGAACCGAAAACTACTTTTCACTGGTCAAATACGCCAAATCATCCAGTTTGCTTGCGTTCCGAGAGGCACAAGCGACCACCAATGCAGTAGCGCCTTTCGAATGTCCTGTGTCGGGTGTCGGCTCCACCATGTGTGCGCAAGCTCGGAGAAGGTTGAACCGATCCCAAATGAGGACAGGATTTTTGATGATGTGATGAGGCCGATGAGGCAGGACATACTGCTCCGATGGACAGTTGGAAAGGAAATGACACGTTTTGCACAACGGCGAAGAGAAAGGAACCCAAACTTGATACTTTTGCTGGCGGGGCAGCTGAAATGATGACGCCTTAAATGTTGCCCTCAATGATGACCCGTGATCGACGAATCGGTGATCATCGAGTGATTTGCTAGTGAATGCTTCGTAATGCCATAAAAGAATCCTCGCAATATTGCTTAAACTTTTTAAAATGATTTGAGCTAAACAGCATGTGGAAATGCTTGAAAACACATTTTGAAAACGGAATAGCACAGCGTTTGTAATTATTGGTACAACTACAATGCATTGATACAAGCAACTGACTTAATTAACATGGAAATAGTTGGCTCAAATCATCGGTGAATCTTTTTTTTTTTTCGTTTAAGTAATCTTCATTCATCCTACGAGCACAGCATGATGATTTTGAAATAAAATAAATTTGAAGTCCCTATTCCTGGAAAATACTAACGAAGTGTTCTTTTTCAATGTTAAGTGACGAATTTCCTTAAAACTCAGCAATCCAAATAAACCAAATCGCATTCGTCAGGGTCGAAGGTAAAAAAGATCTTATTTTGGCTCGGTTCGATTGCTGTAGTATTGTAAATTGGTCGAAAGAACAGCAACAAAAAGCATTAATCGCAAATTTCTACCGGCCATTGCACTAGCGTCTTTGTATTAAAAAAAAAAAACAGTTGTTGTTCGGCATGGTGCGGCAGAGTAACCTTTCGTCAAGGGGGTTTTGTGTGAGAAACGGTTCGCATCCCGATAAACACACCGTCGGCATCATAAGACCGTATAAAAAGGCCGCCAGCAGGGATAGAAATAAGAAGAGAGAGAAAAAAACAAACGGCTGGATGTAGGAAATGCCTGAATGGAAAAAACAAGGAAAATAGACACAGAAAGAGGAAACATGAAACTTAATTTTATAATTAAATTGTTTCGCTCGTATTAGAAAATTAGGTATTCCGATGCGGTTCGATATAACTGTACCAGTTTTGTGGCGAGTTGATTTACTTTCATTTTTATCTGTTTGCTGTGTATTTGATTTGTTTGCTGACCATAAAGCAAAACAAACTCGTTGCCCGTAGTACAGGTCGTTTGCAGGGGTGGGGGGG
>KB697359.1:0-11477 GCA_000349165.1 Anopheles christyi
TATATATATCTCTCTCTTTCTTTCATCTGCTGAGCAGTTGTGCAAAAGTATAGAATGAAACAAACCAAAACAAAGGATGTAATACATACGCGCAAGTTAATCCGTGGAAAAAAAGGAAGAGGAACAAAAGGGTACAGCGATGTTGAAGCAATAAATCATACATGTGTGTAGTGTAAAATAATGTAAAATAAAGTAAATGTGTTGCATTACTACATACACATATTTAGCATTTCATATTAAACTTGTAATACATCGTTTATTGTTTGTCCTGTTTATTGAAATACCTTCTCATTTCCCCATTTCATCTGGAGAAAAAAGACCAAATAATTCATATAAGCCAAAGCCTGTAAACTATTTTAACAACTGCAACATCTCGAGCAATTAAGTAATGAACAAAAAATGACCGTATGCTCGCTTTCTCTTTCACTCATTATATATTTTTCACACATACTCAAATAAAGAGAATATCTCCATCTTTGTCTCTCGTTTCTAATAAGTTTTATTCCAGCTGTTTTTTTTTCTTCTGGTGTACCAGCATCCTGAAAGCAAGGGACCGGGAAATAGCGTAGAGAAGGGAGAGTCACAAATAAAGAGGGACATAGAGATTAGCTTCACACAGGACCGGTGGCATCTGGCGCTGCAGGATACAAACATCATCGCCTCTGCCTTCAATCAGATTATGATTCAAACCATCATTGTTCACACTTTTCCCGTTTCCGTTGTCGTGAAAATCGGTTAAAATTGTGTTCTCGGTTTTTCATACATCTTTTTTCCACGATGCACGTGTTGATGCTCGTTAAGGTGCATCGGTATGACGATTACAGTCAGTGCCATTTTTGGCATGCGACTGATTTCAATGGCAAAAAAGAGGACGTTTTGATGGTGACGATAAAATTTTATCGCTCTTAAAGATTTTCAAAAATGTGTGAAACGCACCCGTTTCAATAAACTTCCCGCCAAAATGTAAGCGAACGCATCCGTTGCCATGGCAACATAGCCATGTGCCACTTGCACACAATTCGAACTATTCGCAGCTTCTTGCGTACAAGCAGCATCAAACACACATACGCACGCACACACACGAACACGCATATTTTCTGCTCCGGGCAAATATAATCGACATGAATTTCCCTTTCGTCCGAGTGAAAACGAGAAAAGCCTACCACCACTCTCCATCCCCTCGCCCACTCTTGGACCACCCAGCCATCGACCCGCTCTCGGCTGTGAGGAGGGTGTAGACCACCGCGTGTCCAGCGTGTCGGACGAAGTGTTTCTTCATCCTACGGTGTCGGCTAAATTAGTTTACATTACAAAATAAAGTAAACAATGGACTAGCACCAGTGTGCGTGTGTGTATGTGTGTGCTTATCGAGGTGCGAGGGTGTATGTATGCCGTATGTACGTGTGCCCTATTTTAGCAGCCAGCCAGCCAGTGTATTCGCCAGGTCTTGAGAAGGGAGGGACGTCGTTGCATTACGTTGGCCGTTGCAGTGCGTTACTGTCCCTCGGCCAGGAACTGTCGTCGTCCGTTCGGTACGGTTGTCTCCAGCGGTGATGGACACAGTTTTCCGGCATTAAACATTGTGCTTTTTTTTGCGTGAGTGTATGTGTCTGTAAAGTGCAGGTCGGCCCCTTGTCGTCCTTTCCTTTTCCTTCAAGCCGATGGCCAACATACACGACTTCGCAACCGTCCAAAGAACGACTTCCTTCTCCGGAGCGGTTTACGGTTGAAATTTTATTTCATCCCCATTCCCGCATCGAAGGTTTCAAACCACCAACCCACCACCCCCTCCTTCCCCTCCCCCTCATACATCACCCTTTTGGTGTGTTGTGTCGTTTGAACGTGCGTTTTTTGTGTTGTGTAGTAAAATTGAAGCAGCCAAAAAAATAATCAACCCAACCCGACGGGAAATTGTGAAACAAAAAAAAAACACACAAGAGAAGAAAACATAAACCGCTCTGTAACCAACCGCTGGCCGTTCGGTTGTTGTGCGCATAAATTGATTCTATTTTTATATGCATACTGTTTGGCTTATTTGTTGCTGTTGTTGCCGTTTTTCTCACAAACTCTCCACGATCACCACCATCGCTTTTCGCTGGCCATCGACATCGCCTTCCAGTGGAAAAGCAGCATCAAGTATCTCTCGCTCCGCTCGCCAACAACGTCCTGGTCCAGGCAGGAGTGGGGGACAGTGTTTTTCGGGGCGGTTCGGGTTGGTTAATCGTACGGGTTTTGGTTAATTCGCTTCACGGACGCTTTTTGGTCGGGCGAAGTCATTGTCCAGGTCCGTCTGCGCCTGCAGGGATCCCGAAAGGGGGCGACGGTGAGATTGTTGTTAAGAATTCTGTGCCGCAGTTCGAGCAACAATCATCATCATCAACCAACAACAAGTCTAGTGGCAGCGGCTGCTGAGTTTGAAGTGGCCTAGAATCTTCACAGTTTCGCGCGAGAAACAAAGACAAAACGGTGCCGAATATCAGTTTTGCGAACCATGTTGAAGTAAGTGGACGTCGATCTGGAAGGAAGACATCTGTTGTGTTTGAGTGTTGGAAATGGTTAAGACGCAACGATGAGCGATACTGTGCACGATTGTGAGTGAAGTACGAGTACCACGAGCCATGGATCTGTTCGATACTGGTCATCCGGGACATAGCAACTTCACCAACAACGGTAAACAGTGCATGGCTGCATGACGCATCCGTGATGGAGTTATAAGGGGAGGGTTAGAGAGGTGGCCTGTGTGCTGTGGAAGTGATGAAACCAATATCCCTCTGCTCGTTCGACAGGATCTAGCGATGCCATACCGCTCTACACCGGCTATCCACGGGTGCTGCTCAACATCGCAACGATGACGTGCATCGCGTACATGGTCGTTGGCGTACCGGGCAATCTGCTGACAATAGTGGCCTTGGTCAAGAGCAAAAAGGTACGTATCGATGAGAGATGACCGCGGTTGAGGTTCCCGGTGCGCTATTAAACAGGTGCTGTGATTCAAACGGATTAATGGGCCCCCGCCGCAAACATCCTGTTTCTTTTCCTCCTACACCTCGCAATCTCTGTACAAACAAAACATGTCGGCAAAGGGAGAGTTATACATATTGGCCACCATAAATAAGTGCGGATGGAACTCGTTTTGTGTTGCTTGCTGCTACAGCTGATCTCGTACTTACTTATCTTGGTTACTTTCCCCTCCCCGTTCCTGCACGCAGACACGCAACGCAACGGCCGTTTTCATCATGAATTTATCGTTCTCCGATTTGCTGTTCTGCTGCTTTAACCTGCCACTGGCCGCGAGCACCTTCTGGCATCAGGCGTGGCTGTACGGCGATTTGTTCTGCCGGTTGCTGCCGATGATGCGGTACGGTTTGATGGCCGTCTCACTGTTTACCATTCTGGCCATCACGATCAATCGCTACATTATGATCGGCCATCAGCGGCTGTATCAAAGGTGAGTAGTGTTGGAGGAGGTATCTTCAAAGAACGATTAATATCATCTACTTTCTTTCTTGGCAAAACGAAAAAAAAAATGAAGAATCTATCGAACGAAACATCTCTGCCTGATGGTAGCCTTTACCTGGATCCTTGGTTTCGGATCACTCCTACCCACGTGGCACGAACAGTGGGGAAAATTTGGTCTCGACATTAACATCCACTCCTGCTCCATACTGCCCGATCGTCAGAGTAAGTGTGATTTGGGAAATCGGAAATTGGGAAAACATCTTGACGAATCTCATCTCTTCCCCCGATAGACAACTCACCGAAACAGTTTCTGTTCTTCATTGCGTTCGCACTACCCTGTCTGGCGATCATCATTTGTTATGCACGAATATTTTACATTGTACGATCGACCGCATTGCGCACGAAAGATCTGCCGAGCGACAATGCAGACGACAATAGTATGGAGGACGTATCCAGCGTGGTAAGCAATCAGCAACAGCAGCCACATCCGGTACAGTATGTCGCCTCGTCAGGTACGATCACTCCCGAAAAGGATCCACTACACTGTGCATCGCAACCAGCACCACCACCACCACCACCCTTGTCGTACATCAACTTTAGTCAACACGCCGACTGGCATTATATTGATTCAAGCACGGAGAATGAAATTTTCTGTAGCAGCACATCATCGACGGAGGATGTAGCACACCGGGCCGCCACCACTGTCGATGGCTACTGTGATTGTAGTGGCAATAGGGTGATAATCGATTGCTTGTTCCTGTGCTTGTGTTTAGCGTCCGTCCCACCAATGTAATGTATCGCTTGCTTCTAATTTTAGATGCCGCAGCAGATCGATGAAGGATCGCTGGAGAATAGAAACGTGAAATCGCGCAATCAGCCACGCTACGCTACCGCTTCCGGGCCGGGCGTCAGACGCAACGCAAGCAATGTTAATGCGCGAAAGCGCAAGAAGCATCTGAACACTTCCGGTGCCTCGATCATGAGTGCGGGGAAGATGTCGGCCAAGGATCGGAAGCTGCTCCAGATGATACTGGTCATCTTTCTGGCCTTTCTCGTGTGTTACCTACCGATCACGGTGGTGAAGCTGTTCCGTCCCAGCATGCAGGTACTGAACGTTGTCTCCTACCTGCTGATCTATCTGACGACCTGCATCAATCCCATCATCTACGTGGTAATGTCGCGCGAGTATCGACAGGCGTACTCCGATCTGGTGCTCTGCCGGACGTACGAAATAGCGAAAAGCAAATGCAAGCAGCATAAGGCGGCCAACGTGCTTCGCTTTGCATCGAAATGTTAACAGGTGGTGGGGATGTATTACCCGGTGCGGAAATCGAACAAACGCTAGTCTTTGTATCTGTGTTCTAGGTGTAGTATCGTACTGTATCGTAAGTAGATGACCATTGTACGAAATCAGGATCACGCGCATTTAGTAAACGACTTCGGTAGCAGTCGACCCATTTAACCTACCTGCTCTGGGAGAACATGTGAAGTCACATCGGTGTGTGTTCATGTAATTAGTGTTTTATTTCACTACGACGAGCCTACGAATTTAAGCCATTAATTTAGTACCTTCGGTGTGTTGTTAGAACGGAAGAGCGGCGGTTAGAAACAGCTATATGTGCTAAACGTTAGATAATGTGTTTGGGATCTTGTCTTGTTCATGTTTTTATTTTCATTCTGTTTTGGCATAAAAGTGCACCCTACAGACATAAATTCCCTGTTTGCTGTTTGTTGTTTCTTCTCTAAAATATCACTGAGATCATTGATTGTGGGCGGAATTTTGAATTGAAGCTGAGAAACTGCTGCGATTTGCAAAATTTGACCGTTTTGCGGAGAAGTGTCATCCACTGTGTCGAAGTATCACACCACTAGGCACCCGTGAAATTTGAGAAAAAAAGCGGATTTTCTTACGCATATATATTAATGGATCGGTTCTTTAGAAAACAATTTTTGATTGTAATAAACTAGAAAACTTTTCACCCTTTCCATAACACCTTTCAGAGAAGAAAGCCGTTCGGCAAAAAGAAAACAGTTTCCAATTTGTACCGCGGGGCGAAAACTTGCCGCACTAACTGTCATGTGTAACGTCAGGCGAGCACATCCAAATTTTGACATCCGCCGGGGCGAGTGTGTGCAATCGGTTTTTGTTTGTGTGTGAAATCATAATACCGTTGATTCCAGTTTTGGTGTGTACAGCAGCAGCAAGTTGGTTAGTTTGTAGAGAAAGAGTGTGTAAATATTTTAACTTAAGTGACCTTCTTTTTTCTCGAAATCCTCCTACTAAAACCGGCTCACTAATTTCACTCTGAAGGACAAATGCTTTAGACCCCATTTGCCTAGATTCCGTTTGATACGGTGTAGCATCCGTGCGGCTCGGTGTGTGAACAGAAAGTGTGTGGTGTGAGGTGGTGGTGCGGAGTTGCAGTTGCAGTTGTACCGTTTTGTGCCAGTGCAAGGAAAACCATCGTGTAGGTAGCAGGAATAGGACTTGGAGCAACAACAAGAAAAGGTTCATTCGCAACCCGACCTATTTTCCAGTTTGAGGAATTGTTTGTGCTGAAAGAGAGGTTTCGATGTGTGCGTGTGTGTGTGACGATCAACAAAAAGTGCATTTAATAGAGATGATCGAACTGGAAGTGGTTTGTTTTCGTTGTTTCGTTGTAACGCGCCCCACTTCACAACATCCCTCCACCCCCTCCCATCTCACAAACGATCATAATTCGCGTCGGCGTCTCTTTAAATCGGCACACACACCGCAAGCGAACACAATGTTTAGGGGTACGCGAACGCGCGGTATGCGAAAGCGAAAACACGAAAAACGCTCATTGTCAGCGATTGTATCAACAAGAGGGTGCGCAGCGATAGGAAGAAGGAACACGCAAGGAAGAAGACACGATTTACGCATCGCACTCGGCATTCTTTGGCCCCTTTGGTTGGGTGGGTTGGTAATTTTCGCGAACCCCGCGTGTTCGCATTTTAGCGACGACGGTTGACGCCATTTGCCGTTCTTTTACATTCATCATAGCGGCAGCAGCAGCAGCACTCTAGCCGGTTTTTGCTAGGGAAGCGATGTAGACCCATTTCTGCGCTTGCCTACGTTGCTGCAATTGTTTTTTTATGTGTTTGTTTGTGTGCGTGTGCGAGAGAGGAAATGGAGTGCTTTGTTGAGAGAGCAAAAAAAAAAGGTTTCGCAAACTTCCCCAAAAACACAACCAGACTCACGCGGATCATTTAGGGGTTGGGGTTGGGTTGCGGGTATTTGTTTTTGCTTAAGGACACAACGCTTTTGTAGGTTCGTCGCTTACCGCCTTGCCTCGATCAATGGTGTCGTCCCCAATCGTGTAACGGGGCTGTTGTTGCAAATTGGCAACAGTTGACGGTTTTTGCAAAAAATAGATTGGGATCACAACGTCCTCCACTTCCTAACACCAACACATTGCACTCGTGGCCCCATCTTGCTAACCCGTCTGTCCTGTTAGTTTCCCTGCGTGTACCGGTTTGTTCATTCCTCTTCCCTTCAAACCTTCTCCTCCTGCTGTCTTCCTCCCCTCGATTCGATGTGGTCGACAGGTTTTCGGGTTGTGTCGTGCTTGAGCGTGCGGCCGATAGGATTTCCTTTCCGAACCAATTTTCCCCACGCATGTTCCACCCTATCGCCCTTTATTTTTACCCACAGACTGACATTTGTTTTTAACAATTTCCAACACTCTTCGAACTAAACTGTTCGTCGGTCTGTTAGCCCTCTGTGTATGTGTGTGTATCTGTGTGTGTGTGTGTGTTAGTAGGTATTTGTTTCCCGTTGTTTTTCTTAACCCACACACATGGTTTTACCCCTTTTGCTGTTAGCCGACCCGAGTGTTAGGCAAAAGGAACCACCTTGCGCAGAGCACCCATAAAGTGTATGTGGGGTCGCATATTTATTTTCTATCTTTTTGGTAAACATAATTAATGGATTGATACGGGCCGGGAACAACACAATGGTAACAGAAAATATTTCACTTTATCATACACATTTATTAAACTTTAATGAACAGCCTGTAAACGGTATGTTTAATTAACGTTTCAGATTTTAAAGATGGCATGTCAGCAGCATGTGCGCGGGGTGATGTTGTCGTACAGTTTTGTTTCTATTTATTTAACGATGTTCAACTCGCCAAGTTTATTTGCCTGCTTGCATGCAAACACATAGAGACACATATCGGCTGAGGATGTGTTTGCCGGTCTCTGCGTACATGTCCTATAAATAATCCCCATAAAGTATCCACCGTGAGAAGATGTTCTATTTTTGTGAGCCAGTAAAGAAAAATCAGTCTCTAAAAATAGGGTGCGGCGTGTTGTATTACACATATTGTGTGGGGGGGAGGTGGACCAGTTGTACGAAATTGATTTGCTTTTCTTTCGCATTTCCTCCGTTTCTGGTGACTGAAGCATGAATTCATAATTTTACAACATCTAACCCGGTTTCCGTTGCCGTTGTGGCCAGGGGTTTCGTGGGGATTAGTGGGTCTATCGATCGGGGATAAAACTTTAGACAAAAACGAATGGGCTAGAGATAAAGCGCTTAGCTGAGAAGAGTGATAAAACATTCCATTAGCGATGTTGCCATTGAAGTGATGAATGAAAAACGGGGACGCATTTGGAACCGGAGAGCACCGAACGATCGCATGAGTTGGTTTCGGAAATGGACCAATGTATAAGACTTGCAAATTGGAATTGATCTGCACATCAACCACATCAATGTCCATGAATATGATAGACCACTCGAGGTGAGCGGCATATCGTGATAATTCTGCGAGCAGCAAAATCATTCCACTCGCTATTTTTATCCTTCTCGGCCATCGTTCATCGCGGTTGGATTTTCTCGCACACCGTCGGGTTATTATATCTAGAACCAACCATTCCCCATGGCCAACCGTCCCACTCCCTTCTTCCGAGACGAAGTTGGCAATGTCACTTGGCTGTATGCTGTCCTGTCCTCGAAAACTGTCCCAAATTTAAAATAAGACACGGCCAAAGAAATAAAAAAACTGTGCCGAAAAAAATACGTTCGTTTGTGAAAAAGGGTATTTTTACAAAGGTTTCGATTTGTCTATTTTCTTAAAGCGTATCGGCGATCCTCGATGGCAAAGCGCATACACTTCATGGAAGTTATCTCGAACTTCGTTCCACTTATGCACAAAGGAATGTGGAGGCCTTCCCCCGAGCCGTTCACGATGATTCACTGCGTCCACGATGACTCAACGATGCAGGTGGCGAAAGTGGAGAATTTAAATAACCATCGAACAGCAGCTCCTGATCTTACCGCGATTATCGAACCAATCCACTTGAGCTTGCAATACAAAACGAATTCGGAATTTGATGCCATCCTATCGACAGTTTGTTGTTGCCGAACTGGTGGTGCTACTTAAGCAAATGAAATTCCTCCGATCAATCATTTATCGGCAGCGCAATAAATTACGCCACTATTTGCCTGCTGTAATTGTCGTTCGAGTGAATGCATAATTTGTGTACGCCGATTGTCGTTTGAGGCAGCAGCAACAAACCTTCCGTGCTGCCCTTCCCAAATGTGGCTTGATCGAGTTTCCGTTTCCGTAGTGTGTAAATGGATCATTTACATTTCCGTCTGGTGTGAAGTAACGTCGAAAGAGTGTGTTTTAATCAGATCTCCTTATCTTCGCATCCATCTCGCGGGTCGGGTTTCATTTTATGGGCATAAATTTGCCCTACGTGGCAGAGCGGTGTATCATTTTACAGCGCAATTTCGGTTGCAAATCGATTAGTTAGCTCTCCGTTCGTTCAAAGATGTAAAAAACGTTCGAACAAGTTGTAACCTTTCTGTGCGGTCCTATTGAATTTTGAAGCAAACAATAATACTCTCTGTAATTGATGTTTGGCCAGAATGAAGGCGACTGAAGAAACAAGGGCTAGTAGTTAGCATAAGAGAAGAAAAAACAACAACAGTTGATTGAACTTCCGCTTCTTGCTGGTTATCTGTTCTACCTGTTTCCTTTCCACTTTTGTTTGTTGATCTATTCCTGTTTGTTAATGAGCATGCACTTAACTGGCCACTTTCTCCAAAGCCCAATTGGGCTAGGTGGTTTAATTTTTCTTCGCGCTGGTGATCGCGCTTCGCTAGCGTAGAAAGAAACCCGAAAAAAGATTGAAACATCCATCGTACGATTATTAATATGACCATGATGAAGCTTTTTATCTTGTTATTAATTCCAAGACAATGTTTAAGATGTTCAACAAAATGTACATCACTCAGAAAGAAAAAAATGAGTGTAAAAAAAAGTAAGGAAAAACAGTAAACAAATGTAAGTGGCACACGAACACATCATGTGAGAGATTTAAATACCCTGTAAGGCAAGGCAACAACTAAGATCAAAGATATCGACCACCCACACAACCACCCACCAGCTGCATTAGTAATTATGACAATTCATTAAATTATCTTTCTTTTCTCCGGCCTGTGCGTGTGCTGATTTTTTTTCTCGGCCACCACCTTTGTCGATGAAGTGTCTGTGTGTGTGTGTGTACTGCCGCCGTACGTGAGAAATCCATTAGGCACGGAATTTTGGCACTAGAGGTCGTCGGGTGGCAACAAAAAAACAAAAAACGAGATCAACTCGCAAATGTGTAACATTTTTACGCGCCATTGAGTGCGATGCGTGCGTGTGTGATCATGTGCGTACGATCACAGTTTCCCCATACTCAGTCGGGGGCACACTGTGGGCATTAAAGCGGAACTACACATCGATCCGAGGCTCGGAAGTTGAGAGTCAGGAGTCGCCTACCGACCACCAACCCCCAGCCGTCAGGTGTTGAATGAACTTGGACGATCACGAGTTCTTCACTACCACTTGTGACAACTTATGGTGTGTGTGGTCGCGTATGAGCTGCTACTTGTTTTAACGCTTCTTTATCGTCA
The DNA here is from genome assembly GCA_000349165.1 of Anopheles christyi. NCBI lineage: Eukaryota > Metazoa > Arthropoda > Insecta > Diptera > Culicidae > Anopheles > Anopheles christyi. The sequence continues at coordinate 10,391 of KB697359.1, forward strand.
TCACTCCATGCGTACTTTTCTTCCACGCAACCGGAACGGAACGGAACGATTTTCCGCCCGATGCATCCAACCGGCCGCCCGGTTAATAGGGTTCAGTTGGAAAATTCACCTCAGCTGCGGGTTCTGATTCGGGAGGCCCATACCTACACCCCTCTCCCCCCTCCCGCTCCCTTAACGCTAGATGAGTGTTGAAGGTTCTTCTTTTTTTAAAAATAGACACTGCGTGGTGCGTGAGGAGAGTGTATGTGTGTTTACTGTGTGCATTTGCGTCGGAAGGTTCCCCCATTGCACGCACCCGCACATCGATGCCCCGTTTTTGGCACATATTTTTGGTTGCGTTATTTGATCTGCATGTTGTCGCTCCTCGACAGAAGGAAGGAAGGTAGCAGCACTAATTGGTGCGCATCGAACTTACTCTCCTGCGAGACAAACGCGCGTGAGACGCAGTCCAATTAGATGACAAACGATCGTTTGTTTGATGAAGCGCTCAACAACGGCTCAATTAACTTTGTCGGCAAGGTGTGTTAATGCTTACCGTCGACGCTAAATGTTGCTGAATGTTTTTGTTTTCGTTACAGACACCAAGGCAAATGGGTTGTTGGTCTAATCGATCGATAGGACTTGGCGTAATCTAGGAACGCAGGCGCACACTGTTGGGCACTGTGTTGGGTGGGTCGCCTGTTTGTGGTTCGCTTTGTCTAGTGCCCCGCGCGGGCCCCTTTTTTTATCTGTCGTCGTTTGGGTCGGTGTGCCCGTACCCGTCCGAGTCAGCGTCAGTTTCGTCTGAACGTTCGTACGTTGCTGTTGCTGCTGTCGGTATTGGCGGCCGCAAATACTCCGGATACATACACACACACACACACGGTACACGGCCATTTCAGCGATATCAGCGTCTGTGGTCGGCTTATCTGTATTGCAGTTTGGGTGTGCTGCAACCCCCATCCCCCTCGCTCCTTTCTCATTTTTTGTGTTTTGTTAAGGTACATGTTGTATTCCGCTGGCCGGCCAGGTGGGAACGGGATGCAAACCCCCCCCACCGTGTGCAGTACACGTGGGGGTTGTGGTGGTGTTGTGCGTAGGCAAGATG
>KB697360.1:0-30411 GCA_000349165.1 Anopheles christyi
CAAAACTTTGAGATCCGCGTATCTCCGAACCTAAATATATCTTGAGAGCAGACTGTATTTTATGGAGTACCTTAATCAAAACACCATCAACGGAACAATAACAACGAGAGAAGCCTTTCTTTAATACAGGAACATATATCAGGATATACCAACATCGAAGGCACCTGGAGTAACAGGGACTTGGTCAGGAACCAAGATAATAATAAACCAGGATAATCCAGGATTTCCAGGAAAGCAGAGAAAATAAACCACTTATGAACTTGACTATCTTTAACAATTCCTTGTAGACTGTATATTGCATATGCCGACTGCAAATATTTTAGGGAAGCCTCGAGTTCAGTCCAGTTGCGAAGTCCTGTAACCGGTCCATATTAACTAGTTTGATTAAATTTGTTACAAGCGGTACGAAAACCCTTAATAAGCTAGAAGACAGTAATACAATGCCTTATCTAGTAATTACCATCCTTCCATACTATCACACAAGATTTATTATGCCCAACAGGTTGGGCAATAATTAGTGATGGATTTTGCATGCAAAAACCCCTTCCCCAGTACAGCCCAAAAACCGGTGATTTGTATTACACTGCATCACTGATCATAGCAGGCTAATAAGGATAACTTTAAGCATTGTTCTTTGGAGGCAAAGGCAAACCCTAATTAAAGATAATCATTAGGAGGTGGAAGAAAGTTTGTAAATCTTAACATAGATTCCCCTTTTTGAACCTTGTGCCACTTAGCTGCTACACTCTGCACTTTTGTCTGCGTGTATGTGTGTGTGTGTGTGTAAATATAAAATTACATTACACACGTATGTTCCGTTTCCCATCAGCTTGATGTATTCCCACGGGAGACAACGGCTCCGTGCTTGCAACACAAGCGCACGCGAGAAACTTTTTAATAATTCAACCAAATTAAGTCGAACGCTAAACAGAGCAGCATCCTCGCGTGCAACTGCAAGGATGCAACTCAGCCGTATGCAACGTAACGATACCGCAAGGTTTCCGCTTCCGCAAACGGCACAGTTGTGGAAATTAATCCATAACCAGCACACGTATTAACACGAACACTTGTCTCGCAACGCGGTAGTATCTTCATCTCGCTTTACAAACGATGCAAAACAGCGGAGGACGGTGTACCTTTTGATGCATGCAAAACCTTCTCCCCTCTCGACCCTCCTGCTACCCTGTTTCCAGTATAAATTGTCATAAATCCTTTAAACATTCATTCTGTTCAACTCCTCCACACAACTCTCCACTGCTTTACCTGGTTTCTTGCGAGTGGCCTACCTACCGGGTTCTTGTTTAAAGTGTAATGAGTTCAACCGCGAGACGGAATCCGGGTGCTGGTGACAACCTTTTGTGAAGCAAGCAACAGGATCATCATTCCAGCCCGCCCAAAAACTGTGTCAGCGTTACAACACCCGACCAGCTACAACTTTCAAACAACTTTCCCGTTCCCGAGAAAGTTTCACAAATGTGCCTGTTTGGGATTTCTCCGACATTCCCATACACACCAGTGTTCCGCCTGATCTATTACGGATTGCCCCATAAACTACCCCCGCCAAACCGGTAGCACATAAACAAACCATAGCGGGCCGTTTTCACCCTTTTGCTTCTGGGTTCGTTTTATGGGGGGAACTAGCTTAAGAAACTGCACTGGAAGGACTGTCGGCAGGTGAACTCGAGTTACTGGAATGTGACCATCTGCTCATGCGCGGACTGGAAAATATCCCTTTTACATTGGAAGGAGAAATATCCCGTTCTGTTCGGTGTTTCAAGCGTACGTTGGTTGAGACCTCGATTGCTGATGAGCGCTTTTCACGGCGTTTGTTCAAAATAGGAAAGAACCGTACGGTTTTTTGTAAATCATTTGACACAGAATCTCAAGTGTCAAGAGAATATTGGTGAATACAAATGCAGAAGCTACTTCGAGCCATAGGGTCCAAGTAGGCTAAACAAAACAAACATTTCCTTCCTTCTCTACTGACTTTGTTAACTTTTTCACACCTTCGCTACCTTCGAACCTTGGGGATATGAATGTTTTGAATCGTTTTCAAAACAAAAAAGTAAAATTAAACATTACATTTTTCACATCGAAATACTCGACTACTGTTCCGTTAAGGCTTTCTTGATTTTATCTCATTAAGCCCTTCCACCGGTGTGTGCAAGATTGACAAGCGGTCGTTTGAATGATGTACTAAACGGACCGTTAAATACGATCCGGGAAAGAAGGTCACAACGATGGCTGAACAGAAGCTGATGCGTTCGCGAGGAAATCGCGCGGGCACTATACCGTGCTATAAAAGGATTATGTTTCATCGTAAAAAAAACAACATACCTCCTGCCACACATAGTGAGGAAAATCAACGAGAAAAGGGGAATAGAAGAGAACATGGTTTCGCAGCTGGTTTTTTGACTTTTCTGGACGAAACCTTTAGTCTTAGCCCTTGGGAAAAACAGTTCGTCTTCTTCGTACTATCTAAAAGCATTGGACAAATTAAATGTTTATGGTGTGCTCTATTCCTGGGCGAAGTATGAAGCGCTGGACGAAACCGAATTAATGATTCAAAGTTTTTTGGCATAATTATGAAAGCTAAAAGAAAAGAAAATGGGCCGATGATTGCAATCATTTAGTTTTCCTTCGTGAAAACAGATAATAGGAAACAGGATTTCTTTATTTCTTTACCGCTATGCATCTCACCGAGGTCATCAAAAATGTACATACGAGGCTAACATTTTATTTTCTTGTAAAGTTTTATTAGTCTATCAGTATTTGTCAAAACCCTTGACTTTGAGTTCTTCTGGGAAAGCCGTTTGCGATCACTACTCTTTGTAATAAAAACCTTCTGTATCGTAAAATTTCATAAAGAAAACGAATAAAATAAAACAGTGCTAATAACAAATACCTCTTTCTTCCAATCCATATCCCATAAACCACGAAGCTGCTTGCAAACGAACTTTTCCCATTGATTTTTCGCACATTAATAGTTATTCATTTCCTGCGACCATCGAGACTTGGCACCGGTGGAGAGAAAAAACTTTGTGCACTAAAAATGCGGTGACTTTCTTGCTGTTTTGTGGCTGCCTGGTTATGCAAAGAAACCTCCACCTGACGGGGTTGGTGTGCAGGGATGGGCGGTGCAACATAAAAATTGCTTCGCGCGCAAAACTTTCGCCCCTACAAATCCACTGCTCGCCACCTTTCATCCCGCTGTAGCGTGCCTTTCGGGGTCGACAACCACACCATCATGTATACCCCGGGTCATCATAATTGATGCAAACGATCTTTCGCAAAAGTGGCTGCTCTTGGAGAAATTCTATTTTCTTTTATTTGTTTTTTTCTCTCTCTCTCTCTCTTGCGTTGGTGTAGAACAGACCACCGAGTCGAAACCTGCTTGAGCTTTGTTTTTGTTGTTGTTTTTGTGCTACAATGTGCATACCGTGAAACATATCTACCGACGCGCTTCTGCTCCTCCCATTGGGATTTTCCAACAACAAACAATTGACATAACCCGAAACTTTGTCCAAATTTCCACACCATTTTATGAGATGCCGGAAGATGGACAAATTTCATTATTCGATTTTCCCTTTTTCATGTTGCAAATGCAGCAATACCCTAACCCCACAAAAAAAACCTCTCAAATACCCACGCTGCTACGGTGAACACAAACAAAAGATGTGTGTCCACCTAGCGAAAAGCGAATAGCGCTCTAGCAGTGGTACGGGAAATTCCGTACGAATAAATGAAATCCCACTGAATGTACAGTATGTGTGTGTGTGCGCACATTGGTGGTTCCCAGCGTTTCCGGGGTGTTCTCCAAAGCTTCTCCTCCAGAGAGTAGGAGCGCGGGAAAATTTAAATTTATATTGTGAAACTTTTATGAACTAGTAATAAAGATAAGAAAACAAACTCCGGTGCTGGCTCCGTACGGTGGGCGAAAGAGTTGCTGCGCAGAATAGCCGGATGGTTCCTCAATCCCTATGTTGTGTGTTGCACGAAGAGGACAAGTGAAGCAGACAATCAACCTTACCACCCCATCCAAAGTACTTTGAGCGACGATGCACGGACACGATGCTGAAACTAGAGCAACGATACCGATGTCAACCAGTAGCAGAAGGAAGCGACGCAATGTGTCTCCAGTGGTACACTGTATCCAAGAATGGCAACATAAAAAAAAAGGCTAATAAGAAGCTGGGTGGGAAAACACTTGTACGCACATTCACGCGAACTGCACTAAACTTTACGCTCTTGATCGCGTACATAAAAATAGAACTGGATAATATATTTTAATTCCGTGGACACTTAAAAATACATTTAAACAAAGAAAAAAAAAACACCCCGTTAAACCTTCATCTCCAGCCAGCGTGCCGGATTGGCGATCGTCATTGTGTCGACCGTCTTAATGTCGATGCCCCGTAGCGAGAAACGCATCAGCACATTGTTCAATATGTGACTGTACCCGTGGCCTCCGAAGGAGGTCTGCAAAGAGAGAATGATTTGAAAATTAGCTTCTCACGAACAACTTTCCCCCAGGCCCAAACAGAGTTCAGTTTCACTTACCAAACGATGCTTCGTATGTATGTCGTGCGCCATCAGTATACGTTCCGTGTAACCTTCACGAATCAAGCGTACAATCTTCTGGATGCGCTGCTCGTCCGACTGCATGTACGATTCGGGATTCAGCTGATAGTATGAACACTCTGTACCGAACAGATCGAACTGCAGGTACGTTCCCAGCTTGGCAAACTCCAGCAAATCCTCATCCTCGAACAGTGTCCGATCGAGGTGAGACATCACACACTTGGATGCAGCACCACCCGCCTCCAGATACAGCCGTACGATCTCGTACGGAGCATCGCGTTCCCTTCCCGGATGGAACGATACCCCACATCCGATAGCGGCCTGTACCTCGGCCGTTGCCTGTATGGCATTCCGCTCGAAATGGCTAATCGGCCAACCACTGCCAACTTCACCGATAAATCCACACTTTACCGGTTCATCCAATCCGTCCACTTCCACCCCAAACAGTAACTCCTTCGTGTACAGGTCCGTCATCTTCTCGACGCTCATCGCGTGTGTTGCCGTATCCTGCATCACATGGATGTAGTGACCCGTACCCGCAATCACGTGCACATTCGTCTCCCTCGACACATCGTACATCAGCTTCAGATTGCGCCCGAGACCGTGGGACGTGTTCTCGACGATAGCACCACCGCCAAACTTCTTGTACGCCACCACATCTTTCGCAACGGCCTGATGCGTATCGAAGTCTTCAAAGTTGATGTTGTACCGGCTACCGTACGGGTACTGCTTCACGTAGCCTACGTTTTCCAGCGTAATGCGCTTGCTCACGTACTCCTCTACTGCGTCCGGGGGGGCCGAGTACATCTTGTCAAAGTTGAGCGAAAAGTGCTCATGCGTTAGGGTGTAACCGAGCTGCTCCGGATCGACCGGGCCGCGCACTGAAAAGCAAGATCGAGATGAATTTTGCCAAGAAATGTTGAAAAATTCCTCCCCTGAGTACACAACTTACCCGTTTGAACTTTCATCATTTTCGGAAGATTGTGATCGCGCTGAGAGAAGGTTGAAATATGAATGCCTGCTAGCGGCTGCTGGTAGGACGTGATCTGAACGAATGGGCGAATGCGGTTTTATATTTCAGCCCTTCCTCACGAGACACGATAATTGACCCCACCACCACTGTTTACTGTTTCGTTGTGGCTGTGAGCAGCAGCATACACAGAGAGGCCCCGGCGTGCCTGTGTGATGCGCTCGTTATCTCTTTGCGTCTTTACGTCTTATCTAGAGCGTGCCTTTAGTACGCTTGTCCGTCTGTGGAGGGTGATTGAGGAAGTTGAGAATGAGTTCGGGAATGATCAGTTTTATTTATCTTTCGATACAAGTGTATTGAACACACTTTGAGGAAGGAGAAAAGTGCATAATGCATTTTGACTGCAATGGTACTATGATCGTACGTTCGGTATGACAATCCTGACCTACATACATATAAGCAAAACGTCCAGACGTCGGTTTTTGTTTGGATAAATTCCGTCGTGAGCCTTCTTCTTTTTTAAGACACACTTTGATAAAAAAAAAGAATCTCTTTATCAACCGTTGTTGAGCTTCTAACGTCTTCTTCGGGAAGAAAACAAAACCAAGGATTTTTTTTTCGAGTTATCATGTCAGCTTGCTTGTTATCTGCTTTTGAAGTCGTTGGTAGCAAGTAAACAACAACAAAAATATTTTCCATCATTAGCGGGGTGTTAGAGATGTGAACATATAGGAAAGTTTGCTTCAAGTTAAAGTTTCTAGATTCAAACAATACATGTCATTCAATTTCGGAAGCCTAACTTTGATTGCAACAATTTTCGGCGTGCAAAGAACGGTCCCGTGCATTCCCAAATCATTGACGGCGTTCGATTTCTTTATTCTAGGGTAGAATATTTATTTATATTTAAGTTAGGGCGTATAGTTCGCATATCTTTTCGCAAATTAGGTACAACACGGCTTCGATTAGTGTTTCAACGTTGTCGATGAAACATTCGTATGGTAGGAAAGTAAATCGTCACTGCTGTTGATACAGGAGTGTAAAAGTTGCCACATGGTCGTAAAAATCTTTCTGCTTTCATGTGAAGAAAGCTGGACACTACGATCGGTGGACGACGATGCAACAGACGGTAGCACTAGCGGACGGTGATCAAGGCGTAGCACCACTATTGATCCGGTACCGACTTTAGCTCCTTAATTTGCTTGATCAGGTATGCCTTCTCGTCGTTAAACTGTTCGTCCTCGGAGCGGTCGGTATGGAAACGGGTCAGAAAGTCGACCAGCTTTTCTTGATTGCGCACCAGTATGTCCATGATCGGTTTCGGTTTGTTCGGGTTGGCGACAAACACCTTGAACACGTGGAACGCTTCAAACTGTATATTGCGTGACGTTTCCTTCAGCATGTTCATCATCAGCTTCAAGTTGTCCGGGTTGGAGATGTACTTCGTCATCACCGTGAAGTTGTGCCGATCGAGCAGCAGCTCGCCAAGCAGCTTAAGGCTTTGCCGCCGCGTCACGTAGTTATCCGAGTTGAGCAGATGCTCGTAACGGCTAAACACCTTATCGTAGTTCTGCTCTAAGAACTCCGCTGACAGGATCTTGTGGCGGGTAAGCAACTCCTTGAACGTGGAAAATGCATCGGACGCGATATCGAATGTGGACACCTCGACGTAGCGGAAAAAGTTGAAGAACTCGTCCGAGTGTAGCATGATTTTGGCGAGCGGTTCATACCGGGCACACTCTCGCAACATGGTGCCACAGTTGAGTGCGATCTCCTGATGCTCGTAACCGGCCATAAGGGTGAACAAAATCTCCGGCTTTGTGCAGATATATTCCACCGTCGGCGAGCGCGTGCCGATCTGCCTTCTTAGCACATTGTTGAAGATATGGGCCACATCCTTCTTGCCCTCGAAATCGATGCGATTCAGGTTCTGTATCAGAAGCAGCAGCAGATCAGCACTGTACAGTTCGTGAGCCAGCTGGGAAATGACGATTTCGGCCTGCGGTTCAGCATCGGACGTACCGCAGAGCATGTTTTTTATCAGTACCAAATTCTTACTGACATCTTCCTGAGCCTTTTCCGCCTTCCTATCACCGCGCTCCAGTGAGTTGACCGCCTCCTTCAGTGTTTTCACCAGCTCCTGTGGACTTTTCTGCGATTTTCCAAACAGTGGCATCGTCAAGCTTTTTCGTTCTCGCAGTGGAAAAGTGAGAGCAGTTTCTACTCTGGGCACGGGTTTCGACGGCTTGACAGTGGTCAGTAGTTAATATGTAGTTATTTTCAAAACGAATATTCAACTCCGGATACCTCACTTTCTATTGCAAAAACGATAACGAAATTCATTATTATACATTGGTGTTATGTGCTTGAGCAATTTTCATTAAGCTTTGCCGACCGAGAACAGAACCAATTGTCGAAAAAAGGAAACACATTTCTGGACCAACAGATGATTACAAACGCTCCGCAATAAACTTAATTAATATCTTGTACTATTTATGCAGCATTATTTTTTATCCTATTTTAACTAGTTAATAATTAAAAAGAAACGTTCTTTTTCAATCTCCTAACATGACACCCTTTAGACAAGTTTACATTCGTACCCCTCGATGAACATAAATAAAATCCATCTGTCAAAGTCAGCTGTTCTGCATATTCAACACAAAAATCCACAACAAACTATTCGCAAATCCCACACGATGCCGAAAAATTATGATGCCGAAAAGAACAATCCATGTTTGAAGGTAAGTTACATCAACTAAATGATGAACAGCACGCTTGCACTTGACCCATTCGTTCCATTTCTTTTCTTTTAGGAACAGGAACTATCGTACAAATGCCTCAGCAAAAACAACTTCGATCACGGCAAGTGTGAGCTGTATTACGCAAACTACAACAATTGCAAGGAATTTTGGGTATGCAAACGGTGGTAAGCAATCCTAACCATCCTGCCCGGCATTAACATACCGAATTCCTGTTCTTGTAGAATAAAGTTCGAGCGGATCGACGCGCTAACGGTATCTTCCCTTACCTGCCAGATGTTGCTGATCGAGAAAGTATCAAGGCCGAATATATGAAGACCAAACCGACGTGAAACACAATCTGCGGGCGATGGGTGGGTTCCACTGTTAGCAATCAGGTTTTTCTGTTAATTTGTAGCGAAGAACGGGTAAAATAAAACGTTTGCCCAGGAGTAAACAACGTTGCGACGTGAAAGCACAGTGTATATGGCCCGTGACGTTTCTTCGTTCCTGTCAAGTTTGGAGGAGGAGCTTATTTCGTAATATCACTTGATATATTTAAATTTTCACTTTTCTCATCTCGATGTACTTTAAGATGTTGTTTTTCACGTTACTAATTAAGCACAGTTGTTTCACGATATCGTCAAAAAGGTAAATTTCAACTAAACAGCGCTTTTCTTCTAATTCTGTCACATGCCACTTGGGGCTTTCGTTTACCGGCATGTTTGTAAACAAAGCAACTGTCATTGCAAAACTTCACAAAAGGATTGCTTGCCGCGTACCGGCTATAGTAACGGATATTGGCTCTCGCCCGATGTGTTTTGGTGTTTTTTCTCCCACTGGTGATGTCCTCCACGAGGATCTGCATCCTTTGTCAAAACCGGTCCAACATCACTGATCAACAAACTGACGATGCTCTGGATCGCATCACCTACCACAAGTTTCCCTCCAATCCGGAACGCCTCGATCGTTGGCTAGAGTTCTGCGACCAGCCGAAGGAAACCTTCCCCAAGTCAGCTTACAAATTCCTTTGCAGCAGCCACTTTGCACCGGAATGCTTTGAGCGCGATATGCGAGGGGAGCTCTTGTACGGTACCAAGCGAATGATGCTCAAGAAGGACGCTATGCCAACGATTCGGACAGTGAGCCAGCAATTAAAGCGAAACCCAAATCCACACTCCAACGAAGAGGAGGACAGAAAGAAGCGGAAGCAGGAAGTAGATAAACTGTTGAGCGGTGAACTTCCCGCAACCGACCCGATCGTGAACCCGTTTCGAAAGCACGTGTGTGAAAGCATGATAAGGCTGGAACGGACAAACGATTTCGTACTGCCACTACACATTCTTCCCCCAATGAGTGAGGAGCAAATGGTACACCGGATTGCGGAACTGGAGCAGCAAACGCGTTCCCAGCGCAATGAAATCGTACAGCTGCAGGGCACGATTGACAGCAAGACGGAAAAGATGAACTTTGCCAAGGCAGAACTGATAAACGTTGCGATCTTGTTGCAGGAGCTGAAAGAACAGGAAAATAGTCAAGTGGAAAAACGCATTACGGATATTTTGGGCGGTCGGTTCGGTGAAGGGCAGATGGCATCGATCATGGCCGGTCCGCCGGAGCAAACAGACGTACATATGAAGCTGCAAGTGCTGTGGACGGAAGATGAGCTAGCGAAAACGCTCAAGCTCCGATGCATTAGCAAGGAAGCGTTCGATTATGTGCGCCAGCAGTTACGTTTTCCACTGCCGGATGCACCACAGCTCGAACGGTGGATACATACAATTTATCTGGAAACAGGTCACAGCACAGCGGCTTACCGATTGCTGGAACTACGCGCACCAATCCTTAAAAACGTTGAGCTCGTCTGCACACTCAACCTGGTGCGCACAAATACTCCCCTCCGGTACCATTACGATAGCAAGCGTGATCAAATTATAGGCCCTAACGCTCAGCTGCACTGCCTTACGGTAAAGGGAATATTTTCCTCCTGGCAGCAGATCGTGCACATCGAATATGATCTCATATTAAATCGAGGAATTGTAGAAAAAACTATCACTGAATTACATAAAATAGGTTACCACGTGGTTGCCATAACGACTGACTGTGATCGCGACATCTCACGCACATGGGAGATGTTGAATGTTAGCACCGATCAGCACTACATTCGGCATCCAGTAACAGAATCAGTGATTTATCTGTACACTTGCCCTGTCCAAACGATGGCCACCATTCATCGGATACTAATCGAGGATGGGTTCGTAATGCAGGAGAACAATCTCGTCATCACGAAAGCTAACCTGCTGGCAGTACTCACAGAAAGCAATGCCATTTACCAACGATACTTAAGCACAGAGGTTTGTTAAAAATCTATTTTACATTACTTCAATTGGAATAACATTTTTTGTCTTTTTACCTTTCAGACCCTTCAAGAAATCGAGAAGAATCCTAATATTGCGAGAGAATTTATCTCTCCCAAAACAACAACCGCGCTAAGGCTGCTCGCTCACACCGACGACGATGAGGGAGGGCTCCTGTCCACACTGACGACACTTTTCGATGTTTTCATCGATTGGTACGAGCTGTGCATGACTAGCAACGACGATGCGGAGCACAATAATGCCATTAAAGAGCAACTCATTACCGAGCTGCCGTACGGGGTGTGCGAAGACGAGCAGAACATAGTGCTAGACGGAATGTACGATGTGATGGAAAGCATACGGTGTGTAAATTCCGACTATGGTTACCTTCCGCAGGCGGTTCTCCTTTCCATTAACTCGATGCGCAAACTACTAGGCGATCTGAGGGTGTACTATCCCGAGCAGGTGAAAGGTTTACCGATGCTTCCGCTGAGCACAATGCCGATGCATGGAACGATCTGTAAATTGAAGGAAAGCATCCATCGGCTTTGTCCAACATTCCGTTTATTTCCCTTAAATGAAGTGCTACTTCAACTCTGCAAATCGATCGTGTTAGCAAAGGAAGATGCACACGTAACCAACCTTCTCTTGGAACAGGGCAATCTTATGGGCGAAATTCCATTGGAGAGCCTTCGCCGACCGGATGACCCACCCGACCCAGAGTTGGTGGATGTAAGCGAGCAAAATGCCTGTGATTATCTGACGCACTTGATTGTGGCTCGGTTGGGACAAACGTATGACTATCTCGGGGAAACGTCAATGGTTATAGAGCGTGCAAGCGGACAGTACATAGTGAAACCCTTGACTGGAGATGGTTTTGCCTGTGTAAAACCCTCCGCGCTGTGGAGAGAGCAAGCGAAAAATCTTGAATCGTACGTGTACGACAGGCTGCATGAGAAAAGGCACGGATTAGCTAATGGTATCATCGATTCGATTCTCGCTCGTCATCCCCGCATGGGACGGGATCTGCTGGAGCTGTACGTTAGGACACGAGTAGCCATTAGGGTACGAACACTAAATGCTCAGTTAGATGCTACAACCAACGTGGAGCTACAGATCAGTTAGCAAATAAAGCTTGTTTACCATGTGATTTTGGATGTATTTTTGGCCGTTATGTTTATTGCTTCAGAAGATTAAATGATTGGAATGCGAATGCGGTTGCCACACACCATATTACGCCGTTCTGTTCAGGAGTATTTGAAAGTTTTCCGTCACCAGATAATCGTCCCCAAAAATTATTACGAGATTCACCTCAAATTCTGTGGCGGGAAAAAGGAAAAACTTGAATGGTTTTATCTTGACAACTAACATTCTGTTTTATCTTACCAACTTTAAAATTCTTCGTTATCAGCGTCGGACAGGTGAAAAGCCTCGGCAGCGTCATGTAGATAGGTATCGCCACCTTCGGGCACACGTTGCCATCCGCAATCTGGATGTTCTGTATTTCAGTGGCATCGCGCGAATAACCCTCTGCACAGCCGCACGTCTCAACCCGTACTAGCTGTATTTCGATCGATTTGATGGCCACCTCCGTATGGTGCACCGTTACACTCCCCGTAAATGGTTTCGTAACGCAACAGTCCGTCGAATCGAGCGTCCCGGAAATGAGGAACCGTGGAATGGAAATCCTTTCCTTGGCCGTTTTCTGCAGCGTATCGGGACTGATCGAAAACTGTACCTCTTTGGGCGGGTGTTCCACTACCGGCCGGTACTGTATGATGAATTGTTGCGTTTTTTGCACACTCTTAGCTAAAAAGCTGCGCTTAATGTCGCACCGCAACATGTACGTTATGTTCACGAACACACCGTGATACGTTTCGTACAGCGTTTTTGGCTCCTTCGGACAGATGAGTGGAAATTCGAAGGGAAATTCGATCGCTCCGATCGGCAGTTTGCCAGACGGGGCCAGATCCGTGTGCTGGTTCAGGAGGGTGATCGGTTTCACACTGTTGTACAGTGCCTCGAAGATGCCCACATTTTTGTTGCTGATCTGCAGATTCACGGAACCCTCGAGGGCGAGCGTTATGCCATCGTGTTTCGTTTCCGATCCGCACACGATCTGAACCACCCCGGAAACCGTTTCCTGTGGGAGGGGAGGAAAAGGGATGGAACGAAATTATTATTATTATAATGGCCAGGAAAAGGGGAGAACTCCGTTACACTTACCCCTTCGTAGTAAACTTTGTTCGCCCGGCGAAGCTTGATTTCTACAGTAATTGACATCTCGTTCACTTATACGCAGCAAGTCCGAATTGGGCAACAGAAACGATAATCCTGCTCATCATCAATAACCCATGTCGTTTAAACAACCGAAAAAACGAACGTCCTCCGCACTGATAAGGGTTCCGCAAAACTTTCCTGGCCCCGAAACGAACAAACACAAACACACGTTGACAGACTGCGGTATGTCAAGGTTCGTATAGATTGTGGTACGCTTTTGTTTACATTTACAAACGCGATACATACAGCTCATTTCGGTTTGCTACGATCATTTTATTTGGGGGCAAATCAAATTAGCTTTCCCATTTCATTCACTCGAGACGACACGTAGATTAGGATTCCATTCCTCTAGCATGGCCACCGTTAACTTCCAATGTATATCCTTCTCCGGATCGTCGACAAGCAGCACCTTCAAGCTTGGCAAACGGTACAAACAATTCAAACCCCGGTGGGTAATGGCCGTACCGCGTAAGTTTAACTTCTCCAGCGAGGGTAACACATTGCCGGAGATGCGATCGAGATACCAATCGTCAAACCGTGCTACATTCTCGAACGATAGATGCTTCAACCGTAACAGCTTTTGGATGTTTTCCAACCCTTCGTAGAAGAGCGTCATCCCATCGCAGCGCACCTCCTCCAACACCATGCTCGGGATGTGGTGCCTTGGTAAGTCATACTCATCGTCTTTATCTTTCTGAATCCATTTCTCACTTCCACGGAATCTACCAAAGGAAGAGATTGAATATGTTCAGCATGACACCATACGTCGGGTGTTACACAACAGAATTTACCTAACAGATCCGCCCCGATGCACGATAAAGTGTGCTGTAGCAATATCGTCTCCCAGAGTCGCATGCCTTTCCGGGATAAATTTTTGCATGTGTGCCTCGATGGTGGAGCGTCGCTTCTGCCACCATTCCAGGATGGCCGATGGGGAAAGGTCGATCGGTTGCTGCATCTTTTCCACCAGCTCCGAGTTACGATTATCCGAGGCAAATAGCTTGAACGCGCTGTAGAAGCTGTCTGGTCGCTCGGAGTATGGTGTGCGCCATTGTAGACGTTTTTTATCGTCCTGAATCTGTTTTGTGAGTACCGGATCGAGATCTGGAGTGGGTCCGGACGGTGGTATATCGTTGTTGGGACCTCTATGAACACTGACTCGGTTCAGGCCGGATAGGCGAGTGGTGCATCTGACTAGCCTGTACATTATTTCTAACAATCTGTTGTATAAATTAAATTTAACTGTTTTACCGATACTGTGCGACACAGAACGTGGAAACTATTTTGTGCCGGCGGTCCGAACTGCTTTTGTTTACGTTTTGCACTGAAACATGTACCCAGGTAGCCTAATCCTGATTTGCCCATCTGACAGTTCATTTTTCTCCCCCAATGCATTTGACAGCAGCGGCGTTCCTGTTGTCAATGCGTTGGGCGCATCATTGCCGTGCGAAAACATTTCGAGTTGTGAAACTCTAGCTTTGTGTGTTTGTTTATTGAAAAGAAAATCATGAGTGATGCCGAACAGAGCGAAGATGGACAAGTGATGAGCGGTGTTGAGCTAAGCCCATCGGATGACGAGGAAACTAGTGAATCGCTGGACATCAAACCACCGCAAGCAAGCAGCACTTCTTACTATGGCATGAGCAAGCGCAAGGAGAAGAAAGGAAAGGATCGAAGGCACGCCAAGGAGCATCTGCGACATCACATGATGATGGAACGGGAAAGTGACCGTGGAGGTGAAAGGCGCGGTGACCGAGGAAGCAATCGTATCGACCGAGAGCACTATTACCGTGAGCGGGACCATCACGCTCAAGCCGGTGGCCGTGAACAGCACAGACACCAGGGGCAAGGTCCATCATCGCGCACGGGAAGCAGTGGTGGTGGGCGGGATCGAAGCGGTAGCAGCCGAGAAGCAAGCAATCGGGACAAACATCACTCGTCGCGGTACGAGATGAATCCATTCTACGGGGAATTGCGCGAAACGTATCACAGTAAACGGGAGCGTGATCGGGATCGTGGTGAGCGGGAACACCGTGGCGAACGGTCCGACCGGGACAGGGAACGCGAGCGTGAGTACAGCGAAAAGCAACAACGAAGGGCGGAGGAAAAGGCGACCGATCCAGAGAAAATCATGGAAGACTTGCGTACCCGTCTGTTGCACAAAAAGAATCGACGGGACTCGAAGCGTGGAACTGAGGGAGGAAGGGAGCGTGAACGCGAGGCACAGCAGGAGGCAGAGCAGATGCTTGCGGAGGAAGCGGAATATTACGCGGAGAAGCGTGAACGCCGCCGAGAGCAGCATCAGCATCGTCGCCACCGTGAAGAGGAGGAAGGCAATGAAGGGACAATGCGAGAACGGGAACGCACTCGGCATCATGGAGATCGCCGGCATGTCGGTGAGGTGGTTGAGGTTCTGGAAAGCCCTGACCATACCAACTACCAGCATCATGCAGCACAGAAACCATCGAGTGTCCCCCGAACGGCGGAAGAGAAAGAACAGGAAGAGCGACGTGCGAAGCTACTGGAAGCTGACCGAGAGATGCTGCGTCGGAAAGAGCTGGCAAGGGAAGAGTTGGAAGCGCGTAGACTGCGCAAGGAGGAGGAACGGGGCAGAGGTACCGAGACGGACTCGCATTCGGAAGAGTCAGACGAAGAGGACGATGGAGAAATGGAAGAAGAAGAGGAAGAGGAGCGCCCATCGTATGAAGACGATGACGTTGAAATGGTGCCGGAAGATGAACGAGAACGACGGTCGAAGCGAAAAGTCGAACGGGGTAGAGAACGCCAAAGGCACAGGAATAGACATGCGTCCTCACAATCGCAGTCGAGCTCCTCGCACGGCTCAGAAGATGAAAGGGATGAAGAACATCCACCGATAAGCCCCCTTTCGGTGGGTGATCTGGCCAAATCGGATCGAAGAAATTCCGGTTCCTATAACTCACAATCCCGCTCACCAACAAACTCTCGATCGGGATCAGATTCGTTGTCCAGAAGTCGTTCGCGAAGTCCTCGGCGGCATCGCCGTCACGATATACGTGACAGTCGCAGTCCAAGCAGTCGTAGTCGTTCTAGGGAGGAGGAGGCAAGAAAACGCCTCGCTGGAGGCGACGATAATGATAAGGATGAGGAGGGAAAACCATCCGTCGAAGGAAAGCCGGCGGGTAACGATGAACCACAGGAAGTGGAAGTTAAGGATACACTTCCACCGTACTTCCCGGGCATACAGGGTTGCCGATCGGTGGAAGAATTCCTCTGTCTCAATCGCATCGAGGAAGGCACATATGGCGTGGTGTATCGGGCGAAAGACAAACGGACGGAAGAGATTGTCGCCTTGAAGCGGTTAAAGATGGAAAAGGAAAAGGAAGGCTTCCCCATCACGTCGCTGCGCGAGATCAACACACTGCTTAAAGGGCAACACCCTAACATTGTGACCGTGCGGGAGATTGTCGTCGGCAGCAATATGGACAAAATCTTCATCGTGATGGATTACGTCGAGCACGATCTGAAATCGCTTATGGAAACGATGAAACACAAGAAGCAGGTATTTCTGCCCGGCGAGGTCAAGTGTCTCACTCAGCAGCTGCTCCGTGCCGTAGCCCATCTGCACGACAACTGGATCCTGCACCGTGATCTCAAAACGTCCAACCTGCTTCTCTCCCACAAAGGCATCCTGAAGGTGGGTGATTTCGGGCTTGCCCGGGAGTACGGTTCCCCGCTCAAAGCGTACACCTCAATCGTCGTTACGCTGTGGTACCGCGCTCCGGAACTGCTCCTCTGCTGTAAGGAATATTCCACACCCATCGATATCTGGTCGGTGGGTTGCATCTTTGCCGAGTTCCTCTCGATGGCAGCACTTTTCCCGGGAAAAACGGAGATCGATCAGCTGAATCGCATCTTTAAGGATTTGGGCACACCGAATGAAAAAATCTGGCCTGGGTACAACGAACTGCCGGCGGTACAGAAAATGACCTTCACTGAGTATCCGGTGTCGAACTTAAGGAAGAAGTTCGCTCACCTTACAAGCGAGCTCGGTATTTCGCTGCTGCAAGGTTTGCTGACGTTCGATCCGAAGCAGCGGCTCACGGCGGAAGTGGCCCTGCAGCACAGCTACTTCAAGGAGCTGCCACTGCCGATCGATCCGGCCATGTTTCCCACCTGGCCGGCAAAGAGTGAGCTCGGGCTTAAGAAGGCACTCGCCTCCAGCCCGAAACCACCGAGCGGTGGTGGAGAGTTTAAGAAGCTGGTAAGTGATGAGAAGACGAACCGTTTCATCGTTTTTGTCCTTGAACTTTTTTTTTCTTATTTCCCTGTCCCTTTTCCAGGGTGACGATGCAGTGCCAGACAATGCGGGCTTTCATCTTGGCGGTACAACGTACGCAGAATCGCGACAGCTTGCCATGGGTCCCGGGTTTAGCCTAAAGTTCTGAGGGCACGAGTTGTCATCCGGGTTCGGGTTGAAGTAGATTTGCACTACTGCACTACTTTGTAACCGAGCACTGGTTGACTCTGGCGGGCGGCGATTTTAATCCAACTTTTCTATGGCGCTACAACCCTAGATGCAGGCAAAAATTCCAACCGAATATTGAAACAGGAAATAAAAGTTAAATAATGCTAAGGACGATTGAGAATCCTTCAAAAATATTAAGCAGCAATGAAATTGGCCATAAAATATGAACTAATACGAATAACATAGAATATAGGGCAGCACGGTGGTCCAATGGATAGATGCGCCCGCTCCTGTAAAGGCCGGACATACTTCAATTCCCATCCGGATTGTCCCCCCGTAGCAAGGCCTGACTATCCGGTTACATAAGTCTAGTAAGCCTGTATAAGGCCGGCATGACCGCGACGGTCGTTTACGCCAAGAAAGAAGAAGAAGAAGATAAGATTGGTAGAAGTACACACAGGAGAGGAGAAACTTATTGAAATTATGGCAATAATTTAGAAAGACAAATTAAAAAACCATCGTAGAAAAGTTATCACTCATTATTATTCTTCTTGAACCTAGCGCAGAGATAGTCTACTTGGGATGCAAAAATTCCCACGCAGCTTATGAACTCCCTCGCAGCTGATAATACCCGATACGTGACCACTCGACCCATGACCGTGGCAGTGAGATAACACAAGCCTTGCCACCACAACTCGTCACCATATTTTATCACCCGATGTCCTGGCTTTTTTTTTTTTTGGTGCCTATGACAGCACCCATTCGTCACCACCCGGTGTACCCCGGTCCAAAGGTGCACACATGCAACCAAACGACACGACGGAAGTAAACCGGTTTATTAGCATTGCCTGTCTACCTTTTCGCTTACGTTGCCACGATGTGTGACGATGAGACATTCACCATTCATGCTCGTAACGATGTCCACTTTATCAGTGGCAACTTATCTCGCCCGCTCGCTTCATTGACCGGCACGAAGGTGGTTGTTTCGTGGCTCATTACATATCACTCTTGTTCCTGCTTGTTTGCAGGCTTTTCCCTTCTGACGCGAGAGGTTATCGAAGGAGGAAGACCTCCCTACGGGAATTTGAATAATCGGAGACGTTGATAATCGGTATTTTGTACAAATTGTGATGGATTAGCTACTGTTACTGATCGTTCGAACATATCATAACATAATTTAATTATTCTTGCTTGTTTCGGATGTGTTACTTTTTTGTCTTCAATTACATTCTGTTTGTATATGCCTTTTTTACCGTCAGCCGTGAAACGGAAGAGAGGGCAGCTCCACCACTCGCTAATTGAGCTGTTTGTCAATCCATTTTGCGCTCGACGCGATTCTAATGGTTTGGTCATTTTATACGAGTGGTACTAATGACACAATAGCTCATAATGAAGTGCACTTTGGTCGTCGTCGTTGTCTTCGTTTGCATATTCCAAAGAGGAATGCTAATAAGTGCGCGCGTGCCATTGCAGTGTACAAAACAACAGAAGCAAATGAACTAAATGACCTGCAACAGAGCTACAGCATGATTAAATTTGTCAATCAAATATTCTAACCGATACAAAGAAACACTTTGGATTGACATAGGGAGTGGCGTCACGCTCTTCCGGAAATCTCTCGAATTTTATTTCCTGAAGAGTTACGCGGATGGACTTATTGTAACGGCGCTATCAGCCGAAAAACGTGACCACCAACACGCCTGGTTCTTATCGCGGAGGAAAAACGACAAATTTCGCAATGTGACTGATTATTTCGGCTAGGTGATGTAACGAATAAAAAACTAGACCAACGTATTGTACAAAAAAATCAATACTTTATTTCCATTTTATTGCTCTCAGCTCATGGGATGATGATATTCTAAACATTTAAACAGTTTCTGTTCGTTTTTTCACACCTTTTCATAGCTCTTATTTCTTAGCTCTCCTCTTTTCGGCAGAGTTTTTCACACTCTGGTTCAACCTGAGTGTCTCCTCTCCTAGATGATGATTTTAAATGTATGGAGTGAGTGTGTGTGCTCGCTGTTAAAGGGTGTTTTAATAAAAGAGCTTTTTTGTCACAAGCTCCCGTAAAACAGATGATATCACGCGGAAACAATTCATCGACCGTCTGGAAAGATTCTTCTGTCTGTGTTTGTGGTGTTTGACGATAAACGGAAGAGATCATCCCCACAGAACACAACATCGCCTTTTTTTCACCATCCGCTTTTCTTAGTTTACGGCATTGAAGTAATCCTTGGACTTGTGCGGATCGGCGACCATCGTCTTGCTGCCTGGCTTCCAGTTGGCCGGGCAAACCTCACCGAACTCGTCAGTGTAGCGGAACGCTTCCACTAGGCGCAGCGTCTCATCGACGCTACGGCCCACCGGCAGATCGTTCACCGTCACCTGGCGCAGATTGCCCTTATCGTCGATGATGAACAGCCCGCGGAATGGTACGCCCGACTCCTCCTGCAGCACACCGTAATCACGGGCAATCTTCATCGACTTGTCGGCTAGCAGCGGAATCTTCAGCTCGCCCAAACCACCCTGCTTGCGGGGCGTATTGATCCAAGCCAGATGGGTAAAGTGGCTGTCGGTCGAGCACGCGATCACTTCGCACTTCTTCTCGCGGAACTCATCCGCACGGTCGGAGAAGGCGACGATCTCGGTCGGACAGACGAAGGTAAAGTCGAGCGGATAGAAGAACAGCACCACGTACTTGCCGAGGTAGTCCGACAGGCGGATTTCCTTGAATTCACCGTTCACGACGGCGGTACCGCTGAAGGCGGGTGCGGGTTTCTGAAGCTCCGGCACTGGCATGATGATTTTAGTTTTCTGTGAGGAGGAAAGAGAGGCGTATTGAGGAGAAAAAAGGAAAATTAATTTGACATCATCAAATTGTACAAATGTATAAAAAGCATGTAAGTACAGCCACTTTTGAAATGATTCCGTCCCATTTTCTATGCTTCCCACTGTACAAATGTGAACAACCGGTTGTGTGCGCAATGCTTGCCGGCAGTTGCGTAATTCCAATGCTTGTTGCTTGCGCTCCATTGTTCCCATAGTTACACGGGAGAGTGGATTAGCAAGTTCTTCCCTTACTCCCTTCCTTCGCGCATAGCCTTTTGGACTTTGACAGAATCCCCCAATTTAATATTTAAAACACTTTTTTATGTTTCAAATAATATGTAATTGGCCCTTGAAATCGTTTTGGAAGCTGATTAGTTCAGGTACATGAACCGCCGACGCGACACAGTCAAACACCACTTCGTGACTCAGCTTGCTCCCTAGCAGAAAAAAAACACATCTTCTTTCGATCTTCTTCAGCAAACAATAAAATAAAAAACTCCATGACGAAAAGTACCGACAGTGCAACACGGATGAGTGATTCGTTCAAGCCGACAGCAAATTGATACTTTCACTTTTTAACCCGAGAACCTTCCACCACCACCAACACCTTCAAAAGCCATCCATTGAAAAAGCCTCTAGGAGGAAGTCGCGCACACAAAACCATTCCCATTCGCCGGTTGAAAGCAATGGAGGAAAAAAGATGGCGTTACGGGAGGGTATCACGCAGATCGAAAGATCGTGATGGTGGTCTCCAAGAGAAAGACAATCCATCGCAACGTTAAAAAGGCTTGGAAAGGGAGGGAATGCGCCTCTTTAACCCGAGGCTGTCTGAACATCCGCTAGACAAGACAAACGGGAACAATTACAACACATCTATTTGCAATCGCCATTGCTTCTAGTAAAATCCACCGGAATGCGATTATACACACTCGAGGGAGAGGATAAGAAGGGAGATGTGAAGTAGCTAAGTGGTGTGTTGGAAATGGCATGATTCAAAACTATAGTTTGCCATCGTTGCTCGCTGCGTGTTATCGAGTGAATAGAAATTGCTAGAAGCTGAGCATTAAAACCGACTCCATTGCCATTGACAATGGCCTCTTTTTGTACCATTTCTCGGTAGATTTGTAACAATTGCCATAGAAACTGGAGTGGCCAAACGATTGCAAAAATCATTCAATCCTTGGGCTCCATCGGTTGTCTAGGAAACGATGGTGGGGCTTGGGGCTTTAGTGTTTCGTTCGAAAATCGATTAAATTCCGATGATGTGTCCGCATAGGCAATTAGAGAGCAAAATGGCTTTTTTTTTAAGTGGAGATTAAATTTGGCGTCACACCAAAACACGTCGCCAATGGCGGCCGGATTTCGTGCGTGCCGTCCCGCTCCACCAAATATAGCCCTAAAATTCATATTTCTTAATTGGGATTTCCTACTATATTTCATCATCCGTCGAAAATGCTTATTTTACATGATGAATCCAACTCACTAACAGCATCGTTTCGTTTCAATTACCTTAAGTAAAAACACGTAAAACGGTTAAAACTTCGCGATAAAATCACGCAAAAATGGTATTCGTGATTTAACTGAGCACACGAAAATGCCGGTAACACACACAGTCACACACGCACACAATAAAATTCACGATACAACGGAACGAAGCGAGTTTGCTTGCGTTCTGTTCGGTGGATTTTTTCTTCTGAACACACTGAACTGACAGCTGGCCATAATTTGTACTGCGGCTCCTGCTGGCACCGATTAAGGTGCCCCTACACCTAGTGCAAATAATACATTATTATTTGTGGACCTTCATCCATCAAAAAAAAAGTGTGGAGAAAATCTATCAATACTTTCAGATTAAGTGATAAATCCTCTGCGCCAAATCAAACGATAATATGACAATTATGCGAGAAGCAAGAAAACCGTGTTTTCTCACTTGCATCCATTCCCGCTTGGTACGTAGTGATGAGCCCTAGCTTCCCAAGTAGCAATTTGTACATTTTTCTGTTTCACAGACCAAGGTGCTTATATACAGCAATTCAAAAGAGATGAAAATATGCGAGTTGTTTTGAATTCTCCACAAACGGGGAAATCGCCAAACTATCTTGGAAATTGCACAAATTACGCACATTCGTTCATAAAAAAAGTCCATTAAGAATGCTTATAAGACATTGTAAGAAGTACCTTAACGAATTCAGCCTTTTCGAATGATGTATGATCATAGTTTTCCTACAGTTTTCTTCAAAAAACCACACATTCCAACCAAAAAAAGCACTCCAATTAAAGGTAACTGCAATAAAGCTGAACATTCCATTTGCAATTGCTATCTTCTGTTATAGCAAAGCTTTCCACCGATGGAAGCTACGAAACATTAGCCACGATGGCCACGGGAGGTGGGGGGGTAGGGGGATAATTTATGCGATTATCACCCACACTGTCAGTTGCAATTCTCCGCAAATGATCAGCAAACATCAACGGCACATCGAAGCGGCAGTGAAACAAAACAAAAAAAGCGCCGCTATCTGTTACTCACACACCCACAGATACACTCGCATCGATCAATAGCAATAGTAGAATCCATCCAACGCGCAAACAGAGCTGGTTTCATTCATTCTTCACACATCGATCACGACGGACGTAAAGTTACAGGTTTCCTTCGCTTGCTACAATGGCCCCAAAGGTTCCATCCGTTCGGCTCAACAATGGCCTTGAGATGCCTGTTTTAGGGCTTGGCACGTACATGGTAAGAAGCGGCTCCGATAACGGCGACAGCTATTATCAACGCCACTAAGGAGTTACAGATATAGAGTGGAAAGGATGCTGAATTCAGCAGCCAGTGACTCAGTGCAATGTAACATAAAATGCTTATCTTCCTTATTTCAGGCCACCGAGGAGGAAGGAGTGTCGGCGGTAAAGATGGCCATAGACGAGGGTTATCGCCATATCGATACGGCTTACTTCTATCAGAATGAAAACCAGGTCGGGCAGGCGGTACGGGCCAAAATAGCGGAAGGCATCATCAAGCGGGAAGATGTGTTCATCGTCACGAAGGTGCGTGTGTGTGATGCAAAACGATCACTCCTGTTTGCAAACACATATTGAAAGATTTGTTTTATTTTCAGGTTTGGAACACTTTTCACGCCCCGGAACATGTGGCGGAAGCGTGCCAAAAATCGCTCGACAATCTCGGGCTGGAGTATATCGATCTGTACCTTATCCACTGGCCGATGGGATGGAAGTTTTGTGGCTGGACGCCGGACGATCTGCTTAAGATGAATGCCGACGGTAAATCGATCGATTCCGACGTCGACTATCTCGACACGTGGAAGGCGATGGAAACGTTGGTGAAGGAGGGTAAGGTGAAGAGCATCGGGGTGTCGAATTTCAACAGCGAGCAGCTGACGCGTCTGCTGGCGAACTGCGAAATTAAACCGGTAACGAATCAGGTCGAATGCAATCCGGGCATTAATCAGCGCAAGTTGATAGAGTTTTGCCGCAAGCATGACATCGTCATTACCGCATACAGTCCGCTGGGACGTCCAAATTTGGAAGATCCCGTCGTCGGAACGGCGGGCATTCCGAAGCATGCGCTGGATGATCCGCGGGTGATTGCAATCGGCAAGAAGTACAGCAAAAGTCCGGGCCAGGTGGTGCTGCGGTATCTAATCGAGCTGGGTACGCTGCCGATTCCGAAATCGTCCAAGCTGGAGCGCATCCGGCAGAACATTGACATCTTTGACTTTAAGCTGACCGAGGAGGACATCAAGGTGATGGATGGGTTCAACACTGGCGGTCGTACGGTGCCGTTTAATTTCAGCAGCGAGCACAAGTACTTCCCATTCAAGCTGGACTACTGAGCTGGAGTCCGTTTGTTTTTGCTAATATTTTACACACCGGAAAAGATCGTGGTGAATAGTAGTCATTAAATATATTGCTTTGCTAAATAAATGTTATCTTGTGTGTGTGTGCCATGTGATTGAAACGCAAAGGTTACTATCATTTTTTCATCTCCATTGTTTACTAGCGTTACGATGCGGTAATCATCTTATAAGGGTGCATTTGTGCAGCATTGCAATCAGTCAGCATGGGCTAGGGAGGGGGATTGACTTTGAAGGACAGGACAGGGTTACATTTTTGCTTACTTTTGATTTATTTGTCTTTCCGAACGGCGCTCAGATTGTTTTAACGGACTGTCTCGTCGTAGCAGGAAAAGCGTAATAATTAAAATTACATAGTTGGCTATGGTTGGTTTTTGTACTGCGCACCACGGTGGTTTAGTACGTTTCACCTGTTTAATGGATTTTTCATGCATCCTTTTTATACAAATCTTTGCAAACTAACTGTTTTGGTCTTTCGAAATGTATTTTTACAGTGAAGTGAAATGGTCAGGTTCATGGTTATGTGAAAATTGCAACTTTATCAGTTACATATAATTAAACAGCGTACTCCTTTCCGATAAGATAGTGGCAATAGGTTTCTGTAACAAATGGAATTTTGTTTTGGTTTTTTTCTTTCAGTACAAATACGTCACCGAAAACAATGCAAACAGCTTCAAGGGATGATTATGATACCGCTCAGGAATTATGTTTCGTGTTTGTTTAACAATACGGAAGTGAAGATGTAACATATCCAATTTCAGTTTAAATAGGGACTGAGTGATTAACGGCCTATCCCATCACTTCCGTGGGTAAGCATTTTATAAAATTAATCATCATAAAATTATCATCCAATAGATAAAAACCTTTAATAAGATTATTAGAAGCATGTATCAGCGGCTCAAGTTGGTTGATAAACATTGATAGGTCTTTTAATTATTTGTCTCCAATTTTATTTTAAAAAAAGTTTAAAACTCACCAATTCCCACCACCATTGTCAAAATTCCCTTTCAACCACCGTCTCTTAATATTCTATGTCGAATGGATAGTACTTGTGGGACTTCAGTGGCAAAAATGGTATCGTACGTGCCGAGTGGAACGAGGCGAAATATTCAATCTCCTCCTCTGTTAGTTTAAATTCGCATACGTCGATATTCTGCCGCATGCGTTCCTCGTTGGTTGAGTATGGGATTGGGATGGTTCCGATGTCGATCTGGAAGAAATTTCCAAAAAAGGGTTATTTGTCTACTTTTTATTAATGAAATAAGTTAATTCAACTCACCAAATACCGCAGTATAACCTGTCCGCCAGTTTTTCCATATTTGCGCCCAATTTCTAGCACCTTCGGATCATCCAGTGCATTCCGGTTGCCGTACGTCGTTCGGTGCGGGCGTCCCATCGGCCCATACGCCGTGACGGTTATGCCACGCGTTTTACAGAATGCTATCAACTTACGCTGGTCGTAGCCGGGGTTCGCTTCCACCTGATTGTTGACCGGTTTAACCGTCGCTATCTCGAGAATGCGCTCGATTTGTACACTGTTAAAGTTTGACAGCCCGATACTGCGCACCCGTCCGGAAGTGACCAACTTTTCCATCGCTCTCCACGTGTCCACATAATCAACGTCCGCGAAAAGCATATTGCCGGCAGCATCCTTAGGTTGCATATCGCCGTATTCATACCCGGCAAACTGAAGCCCCATCGGTGAATGCATTAGGAACAGATCGATGTAGCCAATGTCGAGCATTTCAAACGAACGCCGGAACGCTTCCTCGACGTGCTGCGGATCGTGAAATGTGTTCCACAGTTTGGTCGTTACAAAAACGTCCTCCCGACGGATCACACCCTCCGCTATCTTCGCCCGTATGGCCTGGCCAATCTCGACCTCATTCTCGTAGAGGAAGGCGGTGTCGATGTGCCGGTAGCCAAGGTCAATCGCTCGCTTTACCAGCTCTACACACTGTCCCTTTTGGGCCTAAAAGCACAGGAAAAGGGTATAAGTTCCATGGTCTTAAGCGAGGAAAAGGCTTTTTTCACCGTGTCCTTACCAAATACGTCCCATAACCGAGGACCGGAATTTCGTATCCATTGCTGAAGCGAACCGTCGGCACTTGTTTTGACATTGCGATTGAACAGCTGTTTTCTTTCTTTCCCGGTCGAATGCGTAACGACGCGTCAAATCCCCCTAGAGATTTACAGAAATTAATATTTTCTATAGAATTTATAAAATTTAACTTAAGTTTATTTGTTAACTGAAACAAAGTTAACGGTTAACTTGATCTTTCCATTTAACTGGAATTAAGTTAGAAACAAGAAGTTTAATTTTATTAATTTTATATTTTTCGACTTTTTCCAAATGCAACCGTACGTCTTATCGCAGGGTTATAAAACCATTTGCACAATAATCTTAAACTCCTTGATAACTTTATTCTCCATTCTGTAAACAAATGTGTAATGTTTAACAACCACTCATAAAGATTCACTTCCGCTCCGCAGGGTTTAGTGGTTCGATTTTACCAAATAAACCCTTATTAAAATTCCGCATCAAATGGATAGAACTGGTGTGCCTCGGCCGTCTCAAACTTCACCAGTCGCTCACCCGTGTTTAGCGTATCGAGCGTACGAACCTCTTCCGGTGTCAGCGCAAAGTCGAAGATGTCCAAATTCTGTCGAATGCGTTCCGGGTTGCCCGATTTGGGAATAGGTACCGTACCGATATCGACCAGATAGCGTAACAGCACCTGTGCCGGCGTTTTATTGTACCGGTCCGCAATCGTTAGCACCCGCTCGTCTTCTATCGGATGCTGAGAGGTCTTAGCGCCGTCCGGACCGAGCGTACTGCCCGGTCGTAACAGTGGACTGTACGCGGTAACGATCACATTGCGATCTTTGCAGTACTTGATCAACTTTTTCTGGTTCAACCGAACGTTACACTCGACCTGATTCGTTACCGGTACCACTGTTCCATTCTCGATGACCCGACGCAACTGCTCAGAATTGAAGTTGGAAACTCCCAAACTGCGTACGCGTCCCGTATCGAGCAGCTGTTCCATCGCTTTCCAAGTTGTGACGTAATCGACGTCTGTGAGAACGGTTATTCCTTTGGAATCTAGCACTGCACCGACGGGCGAATGCATCAGATACAGATCCACATAGTCCAGGTTAAGTTTGGTCAACGATTCATCGAACGCTTCACGTACTTGTGCCGATTCGTGTGAGGTGTTCCAGAGCTAGGATTGTGTTTTTTTTAAAGGATTTTTTTTAAGAAAGTGGACAATACAAGAAGGGTCTTACATACCTTAGTGGTAACGAAAATGTCCTCACGCTTGATGGTGCCATCAGCAATCTTTTCCCTTATCGCTTGTCCTACTTCAACCTCATTCTTGTACAGCGAGGCAGTATCGATGTGCCGATAGCCGGCATCAATTGCTGCCTTCACCGCATCAACACAATTCTGTCCCAGGAGCTGGAATTGGACATAGGTTATTAACTGCACTATTTTTTTCAACAAATCTACTCACATTGTAGGTGCCCAATCCAAGAACTGGCATCTTTTTCCCATTGTTTAGCGTCACAAGTGTTGCTTTCACGTCCATTTCTTTCTCTCTTGGCCTGCTCTGGTTAATTGCAAATAAAAGGGTTCCAAAAAACTAAACGCTTTCTCTGCAATGTTATCCAATTTATACAAGCAGGCCATGCAACGCATAACCGCAAGACATCCGCCAGACTTTAGCTTCAACCGAATGTGATACGTGGTGCGGTTTTCTGAATGCGGCACAGCATTATCAGCATGAGTAGGCATAAATAAAAAGTGAACACAATCTGAGAAGTTTTCTGGAGGTTCGCAAAAGAGTCTTACGATCCACGATTGTTATGCTCGCAGGTTGTATGCGATCTGTTAGTGAGAGTGTACTAATTGACCTTGGTTTGCCAGTGTCTATTGCCCTTCGTAAGATGAAATTTAGCACACACCTCAAGGATATGTAATGCAATTTTCTTTGATGAAAATATAACACGATGTTACTGCATGCATAGTGTAGTTTATTAAATCTAAACAAATGTTTATGGTAGGAAAAGCTTCATCGTTATCTTGCGGTGTTTACATTACTCTTCCTTCTCGAACGGATGATGCGGATGTCCAAATGCGCTCGATTCCGGACAAATGCGACCGTTACGTTCCAGCCCAGCCAACAGCTGCATATCACCATCGTCCAGCTGAAAGCTAAACACATCAAAGTTCGATGCAATACGTTCCTTGGTGACCGACTTCGGAATGACGACGTGGCCCAGCTGGATTTGGTAGCGGATCAAAACCTGTGCCGCACTCTTCCCATACTTCTTTGCCAGCCCGACAACCGTGGCATCGTCCATCAGTACCGGATCGTCCACCTTCACCCAGGGCCGTGCCGGTGAACCGAGCGGACTGTACGCGGTTATAATGATACCCTTCTCCGCACAGAACGAAGTAATTTTCGACTGGTGTAGATAAGGATGGCACTCGATTTGATTCGTTACCGGAGGGATGCGTGCAACGTCCAGCACACGCTGTACCTGTTTGGCGTTAAAGTTAGAAACACCGATATTGCGCACTAGCCCAGCATCGACGAGTTTCTCCATCTCGGGCCAGGTATCGACGTAATCGGCATCGGAGAAGATGAACGTTTTGCCATCCGGTCCCATGGGGAAAAGCTCCGAACCTTCCTGATAGCCCACCGGCCAGTGAATCAGGTAAAGGTCAAGATAGTCCAGCTTAAGGTTTTGCAGCGTAGTCTTACACGCCATTTCGACCAAATCGGGACGGTGAAAGGTGTTCCACAGTTTGCTTGTCACAAAGAGATCTTCCCTGGAGGGCAGACACGGGGGAACATTAGTATAGGCTACAGTAAAGGTGAACCTGTAGGATACCTACCTCTTTACCACACCTTCGGCTATTTTAGCCGCAATTCCTTCACCCACCTCATGCTCGTTCTGGTAGACGTGAGCACAGTCGATGTGCCGGTAACCGACGTCAATCGCATCCTTTACCGCCTGCGCAACCTGTCCCGGGGGAGACTGTAAGCAGATGGAGAAGGGAAAAGTTACTTTTTTCATACGCATGTTTAACGCCGCCAGACTTACGTTCCATGTGCCCAAACCAAGCATCGGGATGCTGTTACCATTTTTGAAGATTGCATTCGGAACCACAGTACAACTCATTTTACACCTTGGGGTTGTTTGGAAACGTTTATGCAAAAATACAGACTGCCTACGATGCGTTAGGTAAATCTACGCGCGAAGGTAAATCGGCTTTATAACGCTCGCTACCAGAACACAAACAGCACTGTGCAGCAGTCGGTCATGCGTTGGTATTGCCGCTTTTATATAAATAGTCATTCTAATCTGAGAACGTGTGAGATTAGGAGAGAATTAGAAGCGAACGATCACCGGCAAATGAGGGAGAGAGAGAATGAAGATTAGACAAAAAGGCGTTTCATCTTTTGCTCTCACATAGTATTTGGCGCTCTTAAATAAGGTGCGCATGAAAAGGGTCCACTTTGCACAAAGGAGAAAAATAATTGTCATCCACGCGATGGTAATGTGGCACGATTCAAAAATTAAACTCTTATACACTTAGCCAAATTAAAATCTGCTCAAACTGGTTTAATTCATCAACTTTTCCTTTATACCAACATTTAAAGCTGTAATTTGAATCAAGCTCAATTTAACTATATTTGAAAAACAATAACCATTTCAAACAATTCGTTCTCGTTTACGATAAAATAATGTAAACCCGCAGCCAACGACGATAACAACGAAAGTACGCAGCCAACTACCCCTATCGAGCCGTTTAGTGTAAAGCTGTGCTAATGACCGTTAGAACTATTGACAGTTTGTTGTTCAAAAATGTTTAGCATGAATATTTTAACAATAACTATATTTAATTTTTAAATAATATACAATGGAAAAATAGTTTGCTTATTTCACAACGAATGAAACAGTCCATATCTTATGCACGGCCGAGGTCCTTTTTTTTCTTCTTGCAGTGATCACCATCATCATGTTTAGCTTATCTATAAGGGTTTGGTTGATCATTGGTTACTTGTCTTATCGGCAATGAAACCGAACGATAATGTATCTCCTGTGCGATAATGCAACGCACCTCGAAAATGGGTGACTTGTATTTTTTTTTTTTGAAAATGAATTCCGTCTACCGGCCGGCATTCTAATCTAACTATTGGCATCGTGTTTCGTACCAGCTGTCGGAAAAACTCCAGCTTCAACGTGCGTTCGGAGGAAATAAACCATAAAAGGGTGATTACGGGAAGGTACAGTAAAACATGGGAGGAATTGGGTTTATTTATGA
>KB697361.1:0-10289 GCA_000349165.1 Anopheles christyi
TTGATCTCTATGAAATTAAAATTAATATCTTTAATAGAAATAAAGGATGCTTCAATACTACTTTGTGTTCTATTTTTTTGTGTTCTTTGTTTTGTGTGAAACACATTTATGTTAAACCCATATTTCACATTCTCCGGGACATCTACAAACCTTTCCCTTTTTTTTTTATTTTACTTACATTTTTCTTCGAGAACATTGTTTTTTTAGGCGCGAATCTATAAAAAAGTTATAGCTTTAACAAACAGTCGTATGAACCGATTTGATCTATTTGGGTCCACGCAAACCACTACTTTATGATTTCCATTGATGAAACCCTTTGTGAGAAGACTATTTGATAATGTAAACTGTGCTAAAATCAATCATTTTTAAAAAAGATCTTTTCAGCCTATTTATAGTATAAACGTCTTCTCCGGCTTTATGTTTATCCATGCTGTTCATAAATGAAAATGTATAAAAATACGTATGATATGCCCAAAAGTAAGTTAAAAATCACGTCTTAGGACATGAGTGCATTTATGAAGCAAAATATTTAAATTTATCCAAATATATACCTTCAATTCAATAAACTTTAAACGTGAGATAATAATCCGTTGTACCTTTCATCCGTGTAATCGAAATATTCAGCTCCGTGTAACCGTACTATCCGAGTATTCAGAAGAAGCCGAGACTCGATGAAGTTATGTGATGCATTTCGATTTACCGTTAGAAAATTAATGTGCATTATGTAAGATACTGGCAAACACTTCCAGGACATGAGGAACTTTAAATTGCCAGATTTTATTAAAACGAATACTTACTCTCAGTGTGCTAAGCCTTCGTTCATGTTTTCAATGTGATATTCAAAACGCAAAGCAACGTGCAACATTCGCAGAATGTATGATGTATTTTTTTTCTTCATTATTTATTGTATATAATTTTCTTTTCTTTTTCTTTTCTTAGTATTCTTAGTGTTCAAATCACCAGCACATTTGTATCTAACTCTTAAATACTAGCTTGCTTCCACGTTTCTCCTTTAATTTGCATGATATCGTTACCGCTTCCCCCCACACACACACTTACACTGTTCGCTTATTGTGCTTAATATACAGCTTTCGGTTTCGGGAAGCTGCCCTGCCAGCTAATACCAAACATCTCACCATACGTCTCCACTACATATTGCCTTTTTGTTTGTTGTTTACCTTTTTTGTGCAATGCGTTTCGCCTAGCTTTAAATGATGTTTGTGCGAGTTTTTCGTTTAAATTCACCTCTATCCACATTGATGCCGGATTTCATCGTTTTGTCGCTCTGGTTGAGGCCTCAAATTAACCTTATTTGCCTTCCACTTAATGGAATCGTGGATACTGCTTTTTCGTCCCTCGTTCGCCCGTCTGTACAACTTTGGCAGCAATTGGAGATCGGCACACGACCCACAAACAGCGCAGGGCTTCTCCAAACAACCGGGCACCTATCTATTAGCCACTCAAATGGCGAGGAAGCTGTCACATTCAAAACAACAAACGCCTCACTGTCGTCATACATTCCCGCAAACCAACTCGCCATGCACATTGCTCTATTTACAACGGAACACCCGGAACGATTCCGACTGATCGAAATCTCCAACGAAGCTTTTTTCTCTCGTTTGAGCTTAGCAATCCCTCCGTCACATGCTTAGCTCACACAAGCGGCTATTCCCTAATCGGACTGTTATTTACAAAACAAACAAAAAACGAAATTAAAACCGTGCACACTTAAGGGATGGTTTTGGGCTACATCCCCTCACAGACGCCAGGAAGTGCCTCCCACAAATCCCGTATTGTACAACGTACCCGCAAAGGGAAGGAAGGGAGCAAATTGCTCCCGCCGAAAGTGTTTCGCACGCCCCCTCCGGCACGTCGAAAAGTTTTTCGTGGCATAATATTTACAAATGGCGGTTGGAGAGCATTTGTCTAGATAGCGATGAGGTGTTGTTGGTCCAATACACCACCGTCATCACCACTTAGCAAACAGCAACCCTGGTAGGAGCGAGCGAGCAGCGGAGGAGAATTGCCCAAAACTGATTGATATTTACAAAATCTCTTGCCTGACTATGATGCGGCGGCGGGACTGTGAGCATTCCAAAAAAGGAACAGGAAACTTGCAGGAGTACACAAAACAAAGCGACTGGGGCAAATCAGGTTTAGGAATAAATAAAATTAAATTCTTCTCACTCCGAGCTGCCCTGCCAGTTGAAAAGCCGTACGTTCTTTCCGGGGGGGGTGGGTGAGGCATTTGGACTTTTGGACGCGAACTAAAATAAATACCCTAATCATAACACTTCTCGCGCACACACACACGCATACGTTCGGCAGTACTACATCTTAAGGAGTATAGTAACAGTCGTTTAGCGATAGACACTTAAATGCTAATATTCACAATGGTTGATTGGTTGGTAGGTTTTTGTTGTTGTGCTTGTTGTTGGTTTGTTGGTTGGTTGCTACGGAACCGCATTTGGCCCTTCCTCGGTTCTGGCCAAGTTCAGCTTATCCCAGATGCATCGCACCGCCCATTAAGCTCGGATGGAAGTAGCCCATGTACAACTGCGCACCGGGCGCACGTCCCAGGGCTGCCATCTTGATCTTCTCCAGCTCGGCCTCTTGCAGTCGCTTCGCTTTGGCCCGCCGGTTCTGGAACCAAATCTTCACCTGCGTCTCGGTGAGCCGCAGCGAGGAGCTGAACTCGGCTCGTTCCGCTATGCTTAGGTACTGCTTCTCGCGAAACTTCTTCTCCAGCGAGAGCAGCTGCTGGGTGGTGAAGGGTGTCCGAGGCTTCCGGTTCGGTTTGTGCTTCCGCAGATTGCACTTGATACGGGGCGGTTCGTTATCTGCAAAGAGGAAAGGAGGAAAGAAAAAATGATTAGTAAGAGCTTACTGTTTCTCGTAAGTTTGCTATGCAACGGTCTTTCACAGTTGCACGTGACCAACATGCAAGCGCCGTCAAAATCAAAGCAAGAACATGATCGGTCGGTGTCAGAATCCCTCCCTCCTTTAAACAGATTGTCAAACACTCATGCAAACACATTACACCGGGAAAGTCTTTCAATCATAACAAAACTCCCTCTTGGTTATACCGAGGGCGATGGCGATCGAAGACACCGTAACACCGTAATCGCGTGCCAGCTGTACATTCGTCCCACGGATGCACCCTCCGTGTAACATGTGCTCGAACATCGAACACTCAAATGCCCTCATCATCGGAAAGTGAGGTATCTCGTTGATCAAATGGCGCTCTGTGTGTGTATTTCTGTGTGTGTATGCTGTATGTATGTGAACTCCCTTCCACCCAACACCTTCCTGTCGTGAGAAAAAAAGGGTCCCAATCGCGTATGCGTGCTTGCACGGTAAGACACATTACAATATTTCAAGTGACAGTTAATGAAGTTGCCAAAGAGACAACCAAATACAAACACCACGCGACACAGACTGTGGTCCCGTACTAATAAATTCTCAACCACTTCGGCCCTTTCGTCTGCTTCCCTGTCCACCCATACTTACGAGACGTGTTGAAACCATTTGCTTTTCGAGTTCCGAGACGATGGATGGTGTGTAAATGAAAAGCACGGCTAAAGATTTATTACGATTTTTAATTTTTCATGTTTTTATGAACATTGAATCCGCGCGCAAGAGATGTCAGATGCCGATTCAGACGTCGTTTAACACGATGTTGAAAACATTCGACAAAAGAATCACGCACATACACACACTCTTTTGCCCTTCCCTATTTCCTACGAGCGACTGTCGAAGAAGTGCTCTAATGTCTCATTAGTCAAGTGCGGCTTCTGCTGTTTGTAAACGGTGGCAGCCGTGTGTTGTCGGGTAGAAATTCTTACATTCCTCTTACCGTTGGAAGCGCATTCCCAGTTTTGTAGGTGCTTACGTGCTGCTTTGTGGCGGAAGAGATACCGAGATTCCGAATGCAAACGGTTTCCTCCGCCAGCGACAGCGATATGTTTATTTTTAACAAAAAGAAACGGAACTGAGCGGAAACCGACCTCGGAAACAGCGGCAGAAGGGTAAATACTGTACTTGTATCGATGCAGAAAAGCTAATAGTATATTAGAACCTCAAGCAATCGATACCGTCCCCAAGCATGCGAGCGAAGAGAAGACATTCTGAACCCTCTGTCGCTTTTGTTTCTTCTGTCACTGCTGTTGATGCTACTGTCTGCTACTGTAGTACGATAGAAGTTAATTGATAGGAACGCACTCGAAAGTCAAGAGAGCGCTAATAGTCAAGTGGGCTGGAACGTAGCAGCGGAGGTAAGTGACACAGTAAATTATAACCTCAATCAGCGTTAATTGACGACGATCGACGCCATTGAATCAGCGCTGCCGCAACAGCGTTCGGAATTGTTCTAAAGAGGTGAAGTTGTTTTATGCCGTCGCTGTGTGCTGACTTGATGCAGACATCTGTCCCATGCTAGCGTGGGGATATCCGACATCACCTTATATATATTCTGCAGAGCAAACTTTTCATTTTACAATGGGATACCAAAATGAAGCTTTTGCCTTCGCTTGCCATGGTTCACCGGAAAAAGAAAATGCCAATAGAACACCATCGTTGGGTGTCCTTTTTATAGGTCTTCGTATTTGTGTGTGTGTTTTTTTCTGACCACACCCCACTGCTGGAAAAGTTTGCTCGGAAAAGAAGGTGGACACTTTTCATGCCGTGTTTGGTAGCTTCTCCCCTGTTTCAAGCGTTCAGGTTGGCTGCACTCGGCGCTGAAGTTCCACCTACATGCAGTATCGCCCCCGACGGGGTCGATTGTCCTTGCCGTTTTTCTACTGCTTGCTTTGCTACTGCTGCTGCCAATCGCAAAGGTGGTGAAGCAGTAAATAAAGGTTGGAGCCTCGGCTTCACGGGGCTGATAATATTCACCCAACATACACAAGTACATGTACGCTCACTGGAGTGGAAACAGTTCGCACAACAGCAGCAGGCAGCAGTTCTCCCGCTTTTTGATGCTGAGAAGGTTCCAGTGCCACTGTTCGTCTCGCTTTCAACCGAGCACACATTTGCGCAGTGCGCGAGAACTGCAGCTCTTCATTCGCGTAACGGATCGAAGACACGAAGTGTGAATTGCAGTTTAATAAATTAATTTCATTCGTTTGTCCCTCCTTCTAGGCTGGTTCTTTGTACCATAGGGTGGAGGAATGTTTTGTTTGCCTTCTTTTTTTTTTTGCAAACAACCTTAACCACCACCAGCACGTTATGTTTGGGATGTTCTACAACGCGCCTGCAATTTGCAATGCATTGCAAGTCTCCCTCTCTGCTGCTGCTGCTGACCGTCGTGCTGCCTTGCCCTGGTGGCGGTGGTATTCCAAGGGCACGAGTGGCAACCCAAACAGGGTGGAAGGATGTGCGTGTGTGTTTGTGAGTGTGTGAGTGCTAGAAGCAAAACCTTGTGTGTGCTTTGGTTTTACTAATTTGTTTTGCACAAGAGAGCGAATCGATTAGTCCGGGTTCAGGTTCAAATGCGATTGGCGTTAGCTTGGTGTACATTGGTGTGCTATGCGCGGGCCTTTATATTTCACAGCCCTCCACCGTTTTAATCGCGCCTTCTTCTGGGACAGATGGTTGGGAAGGGTAAACTACTGGCAGGTGGTACAGAGTGGTCGCTGGATGCGGGGCATTATGATGAAGACGACTACGTAGGCAGCAGCAGCAGCAGCAGCAGTGCAGTGGGAACAACATTTGCATTCTATTAGCGTCGATTAGTAATTGCTTGTTACCGTGCAAAAAATGGGTTGGGTGATCGCGGTGATCTTACACCATCAAGATCTTATCGCGATCGTAAACACACTCCTAAACATATACAGCCGATCGCCGGCAAACCATCCTCGGTGTGGATCCTTCTCGGAAAAGGAATCCGACATACCGTTCCCACAATCTCACAACTCTACCTGAGCTAATGAACTGAATTTATTTGTCCGTTTGGGTGTTGCGTTTTGGCATTCTTTCAACAGTTCTAGTTGGTTTCCACTCAAGTCTTTTTAAATAGCTAACATTAAAATCCATCTTTATGTAGTCCACAAACTACCCTCAGGCAGGACTGTGGGCACCCCACCAACCCATGCAACACACTTATCTAAATTGCTAATGTTCGTTTGATCAGGTGAACCTACTCTCGCGCCCTTGTGCTGTAACGACTAGCAATTCATTAACTGCAATCAAATCAATTTGCTGCTGCGCGTTTCACTGCATTGGATACCGTGACGAATTCCGTAGCCCCTCCCTGTACTCTTTGTTTAACCCACACCCGGTATTCTCCCCCCCTCAATCGACAACGATCGCAACGACACGCTTTGTCACACACATGTTTCGCGATTCCAAGGCAAAACACGCCGATTGTCGTGCCAAACCTGCCCCACCACCATTCGAACGGCGAAATCTCAGCCCATTGGAGCTCCTCTCCCATCTCGCCACTCTCTCTCGCTCTTTGTACCTGGTTTGACAAATGGTAATAAGATAATCTCGCTGTCGCAACGATCAACCTACCCCGCTTGATACCGTCCCTTCATTCTGTACCCTGGTCTGAAACTATGTGTGAGTATCTGGTTTTGTTGGTCCTCAATATACCGATATTTGGGCAACTTCCGCTAACTCTGCCCCGAAATTGTATCAACAGACAACACAGAACGCGACAGAACGTATGTGAAAATCAGCAGCAAGATCGTAGAGTCGGATGCCGACGTGTAAGAAGACGCTCCGCCTCGCAAGAATTTGAAGCCCTGCAGGCAGAGTGAACGAACGGCAAACATACCTAACTTTCCCTTTGATGTTTGACGCTTGTTGCAGAGCACCCGGGGGGACAAATGGGAAAATGGCCAAAACGTACCATCCGCTAACCTCCGTCGCGGGCAAGAATGTCAACGTCTAATGGGGTGGAGATGGTAGCAAACCGTTCGCGCCAAATGTGTAGCCATCAAGCGTACGGTACGGGGAGTTGGGCGTACAGTGGAAATAAAACAACTGCTCAATCAGACGTATCGGAATGTACTAAATGCTGGCCGATCGAGCAGCCAGTGTTTCCCGTGAATGCCAATTCGTCAACACAGCCAGAGATCTTTGCATCTACGTTCCATTGCCTTTGCAAATCTTGTACACTTTAATTTGAATTTTATTGCACTCTCAATTGGGGCACTCGCTTTCCGAAAAAAAGGATTCAGATGCTTTTGATGGTAATGGTCAGCGGTACAGAGTTTAAAGTTCTTCCCCACAGTTTGTGCTAAAATGTATCCAATAAATTTTGTTTTTCATTTTCTATTTCATTATAAAAATAGACCATAAGTAGCGTCATAAAATTCTCATAGTGATCATCAAGATATTTTTATTCATTTAACCGTGCTGAGTATTATCAACAAAAAAAATGGCAACAATCATTGTGCAAATTAAAGTTTCCGTCCAAACGAGCTCAAGTAAAACTAGGAACAACAGTGCCAAAATTGTCACAAACCACAAGATCCCATCTCAACCATCCAATCCTTTGCTTTGTTTGTTCCGGTTGCTATAAGATTATAAAACGCTTTCCCCCATCCATGCCACGTTTTACTACCTTCGGAAAACAAAAGCTACTTTAAGCGATAAAACACCAACAGAGCAAGCTCATAAATAGCGAGAAAAAGGCTCTAAGCTTCCGTCCTTTTTGCCCTCAACAACGGAAAAGGGTTCATCAGCGACCGTCATCTGGTCGCACGGCTACTCCAATGCAAAAGGTCGTAAAAAGGTTCGGTCTATTATTTGAACGTCCTGCTTCTTGCCGTAGCGATGTGACCCCTGGTCTGGCATTAAAATGAAACATTGTTTCAAAGGATTCGTAGGCGCCTGCTGTCTCGACACGGCCCTACGGGCTTTATCTACCGTCGATCGGAGTGAAGAAAGGATTAATTAACACACCCGTACACCCAGCACGCCTCTACAGCCATCATTTACGGCACCGATCGACACTTTCGAAGGGAAGAATTATGGTACCTAATTGAATTAAACGGAAACGATTGGCCTTTGCGACACCCTTCAGGGAAAGGACGTCTCTGAAATTGGGTGGCTCAAAACCTAGATGACGTGCTACACCAGATGCGTTGGGTGACGGAAGTTACACCATTACGCAACCCAGCTCCTCGAGGTCAAAACACAGTGGTGACTGAAATAGAAGTCCTCGTGGATTTCAAATAGGGCTCCTTAAGCCTGCCACCAATTCTTCCCTTAAATGCCTTACCACCAGGCGCACGATGTTCGATTAAAAACTTCAAACCACAAAACAATATTTCTTACCCTCCTTTCATCACTACGACTCAACAACGGTTGCGGGAAGATTACATACACGCAAGAAATATAATATGGGACAGCGACACAAAACACGACGTACACACATCCACACGCTAGGCCTACGTCTTTGCCGTCTTCAACGAAGGCGACGAAGATTTTTGCAATTAATTAGCCACCATTTGCATACAAGCACTAATTGGGTTGAACTGACCGAAGCGCGCAAAAACGAAAAGTCCCCTCTGCTCCGCGTCCCCGCCCCGGGTCCATTGAAAAGTTCCAGTTTAAAAAAAAGTGTTTTTTACATTTTCCCCTCCAACACACCAGAGGAAAAGCAATTATGCAAACGTTTATAAGAAAGAGAGCGAATAAACTCATAAACTTTGAAATACATGAAGTTACGTAACATCGACTAAGGCTATGGCCGGCATCAATTCCAAAGTCGGAAACAATGACAATCAATTCTATTCGATCAATGCTAGGGAGCGCAAATACAGCAACAACCAAACGCTCCGAAACTCCAGCGGTAGCTCAGAAGTTAATGGACTAATTAAATCAATTACACCTGTGATAAACCATTTTAATGACTCTATATAATTTATAAGCGCGTAATTTATTTCTTGTCCAAGCCGCTCCCGACCTTAAGATCGAGCTCTTCCGGAACACGCAAACCCCGCGCTTATCGAGCAAATGTCACATTTTGCGCACCGTTGCCACCGGTCTTGGCGATCCAAGCTCTGTGTTAAGTGCTCTCCTCCACTCTACGCCGCTCACAGTAGGGGACAGTTTTTGGGCACTTCTTTTGTGGCCATGTTCGATTTCCTTGTCCTCCTTTGCACCGAATCATCTTCCTCTGCCATAGGACCGTTTAAGATTAGATAAGACCTTGCCAGTCGCAAGCTGCAAACGCATCCGCGCCAAACAGTAATTATCGCTGCGTTGCACTTGTCTCTCGATGCATTCGGATCGCGGAGGAACTTTGAAACGCTTCTTTCCCAATTCCCTACGCATGTTTATTGCTTGCTCTGCCGTTTAACGTGTACCTGTGCCGCTCGAGCTTTCGCGCCCTTTTCCAATCAACTCTCGGTTTCCGTTCGCTCGGTATCTTAATCGACCGGAGAATCCGGGCTTTTATAAAGCAACAAAAAAAAAAAGCAGAAAGGCGTTATTAATTGGGCACGATTATGGAGCCGATTAAAATTTATTGCCAAAATTAGCGATTGACACGCAAATTTGCGTACCACGAGCGAACACACCGGCGAAACATGCGGCAAAGAGATCATGCAGCGATGTTGTGCACACATTATTCAAACAGTACCGCGCCCAACCGACGCCAACTCCGGCGAGGAGCGCAATCAAAGGCGTGCGAGTAGTTGACCGTTAATCCTCATAATTTTGTAAATCTCATCATCCCGTCAACGCTTTTGAACGTGTGCAGAGTGTGGAGAAAGTGTGTCTCCTTTTTCCTTACTTACTTTTCTCTGTTTCACATCCTTTAGTTTTTGTTTTATGTTTTTGGGCTTTCTTGGTGCAAACGCTACGACGGGAAATAGAAAATGATTGAAATAAATTTCCATTTATCACCCAAACAACGCGAGTGTCTACCAAAACGTATCGCAAACGTATCGCTGCCGCGCGCCTAACGGACGAAGTGAGAGATATTATTAATTTATTTAAATTCTAGTTCCGGTCCACAATTGTCCACATGGGCTACAAGCTGATCCAGTGTCCGTGTGTCGTCCCAAATATCACCCCAGCAACCGTCCATTTGTCTGTTTAGTCCATTTGGTCAGTCTTGCTCTCTCTCTCTCTCTCTCTCTCTCTCTCTCTCTCTCTCTCTCTTTCTTCCAGTTCTAGGGATATCCCTACTGTACACACACACACAAACAGCCTCCATTTCTGTAGATTGATTACGTTCGGAGCGTGTGTATCTCAATCACGCTCGACAGACTGCGTTGTAACGGAAGTAATATAGTTATTAACGTTTCCAACAATCAACGCGGTAACCGTTT
>KB697362.1:0-10288 GCA_000349165.1 Anopheles christyi
TCTCGCTCTCTGTCGCTTGTTGAGGCAAAGGAAAACTGGCACACTGGCACACACACACACACGCATACAGACAGTCTGAAGTGAGTAGGTGTGGGTGGAAGACGGAAAACGGAACGCGCTGGTTCGGTCCTTTAAATTAAATGCCACGGTAGGAACGCTGGGCGAGCAGTGCGCTGAAGAGGTAAAGGGCTGACACGATCAGTCCAAGGATCTGAAAACGAAACAAGGAAAGCGGAACATGAAACAACCTAAACGTTACATTTGGTTTGTGTGCTCTCCTCTTACCGCAGCGGCCATGTACGCATCCTTGATGGTGTGATAGTATCGCCCATTGGTAACGTCCACCAGCAGCATGATCGAAGCGATGAGGTAAAGCAGAAAGGCGATCGTATGGTACACCAGCTCGTAGATCGTCTTCGAGATGATACCGCCGGTACTGAGCGACACTAGGCAGGAGGCAAGCAGACAGAACGTTCCAATCAGGAAGGAGACTGCCATCAGAAGGAAGAAGAACTCGGCACTAGCGGGCAGCGCGGAGGTTGGATAGCGCCGGATGTAGTACGCAACCAGCCCAACATTGACTGCACCGATGATCTATTTTTAACAAGAAGACATTAAGACAAACATAATACAATTTTGAGCGTTTTATCGAAAAAAAAAAACCAAAATATTTGCATTACCAGCTGGGCTAGCTTGAGCAAACCGGGCGTTGTACGGAGATAGCCCGTGTTGAGCACGAGATGGGACGTGCTCGTTGTGGTGGTTGTTGTACGCGTTATAACGACTGAGTGCGACATCTTGCGGCAAATTGGAAAAGCTGTTCAGCTGCTATCGCTGGTTTGTGTCTTCGCTACGGAAAGCTGCAAAGAAAGAGAAAGTTTAAAATTGGATAAATAATTGATAATTTATGGGAAAATAATCTCGATTATCGAGGTTTCTCCCTTATGCAATTCCATACAAGAAATAAATATTTTCCCTCAAACAAGTATGTCTTTTAAGTTTTAAGAATGGTTGATAAGTAAATTTAATACTTCTTTTTAGCACACTTTAGCAATGTTAAACTCTTTTTATCAATCCTTTTGCTTATACTTCAGTATTGAAGATCACAAAAAATGGTTAAAATGTGCTTTACTTTACTGTTACAGCAATTAAACATACACTGGAGAACATTTCAATGCTACAAAGTGCTCAAAAAACGAGCGTCAAATAAAGTAACACTGATGTTTAACATTTATATTAAATCGTTAGGCAGTGTTGCGATAAAACGAGAGCTCATTCGTTCATGATTGTTTCGGTTCAAGGGTATTTTTGCTAGAGACTGACAAGTGTTTCCTACTCCAAAGTGTTTCTATCGTCGATTTACGAGACCTGGTTCAAATTATTGCGTGTTGCAAGTGTTCTCTCTAATAGGAGTTTCTTTTATGTGGGTTTAACTGTACAAAAAAAAATCTTTTTTTTGGCAATATTTTACCACAATGCTAAACCTAAATGGTTTCATTTACCACCTTGCTAAACCTAAACGCCTGTATGTATGCAAAAAGTTGACATTTACTCTTTTTTTAGTTTAAAAAAACATATTTTATTTTTTATCATTTGCAAAAAGGAAGAAGCAAACATGTTTAGGTGCTCCAGGCTTGT
Organism: Anopheles christyi; assembly: GCA_000349165.1. Lineage (NCBI taxonomy): Eukaryota > Metazoa > Arthropoda > Insecta > Diptera > Culicidae > Anopheles > Anopheles christyi. The sequence continues at coordinate 1,639 of KB697362.1, forward strand.
TAATTTACTTCTTCAACTTCTTCTTCTTTGGCTCAACAGTTGTCGTCGGTCAAGGCCTGTCTAAGCCACTGCCACTGTATCTACAGTTACTACAACCTTATGATTTATGTATACAAAATCTCACATGGAATTCTTTAGGTTTTAACAATCTCCCACACCGACCACCCCCTTCCCCTCCCCTTACATCAACAAGAAACCCACACAATCAAATCGGTGATCGGTTGGTAAGAACGCAACAAATATGGCCCGTGCGGAAGGAGGACCAAAATAACAACAAGCGTATGCACTCCCACCGCAAACACACACGAACATCCAAACACGGCAATGAATGGGGACGCAACGCACGATGCGTGTGGGCGTTGGATGCGTGCAACTACGAAACAGAACGAAAAAAAAACCAAAACAACAACACGATGATGTATTTTGGGGTAGAATTTAATGGGCAACCCATGTTACGGGTATTGGTCTCCCTTCGGCACAACACACCCTCGCAAGTTGCACGTTCCCTTATTCTCCCTTCTTTGGATTCCGCTTCACACACAGATGCAGTAAAGCGGGTGGAAAAAAGAAAACCAATGTAGTAGCTGCGGCGGCGATCGTGTTCCCCTCCCCCCCTCCCGCCCCGTGTGTGTTTCGTGATGCGTTTCGAGCCGCACAGCGCGTTCAACAATTTAGGTCAAACAAGACAACCAATCTGAATGAAACGAACATCACACACTAGTACAGGCCGATCGTGCGCTACATCGGTGATACTTTTAAGACAGCTGGAGAGCACTTTAAAACAACACTGTAGTCAAGTTTCGCAACGATAACAGATGCGTTTTGCAATTTTGTTTGCAAAACCAGATTGCGATAAGATATTCGCACGTCCGAACTCGAGTTGTGATGGTGCGTTGTCGTGCGATAGGTGACGCACCAGCGAGCGCGGTGATGATGTCACAGCGATGTCTGCCCGGAAACAACCTTACGTTTTGCGAAGGGCAGCAGAAGTGAAAGTCCTTCATGAACAAAAAAAAAAACCCTTCCTTTAATATGCATATCACTGCGAGTGCGAGGATCACTGAGATAATGGAGAGGAAGAGAGAGTGAGAGAGCGCACAATATCTTCTGGAGAGTGCCTTCGGCATTGGCAATGTAGTACGCACACCGCAAGCGATCTCCTTTTAAGGACAATCGTGTCAAGGATGCAACACTCCATCGCTTTAACAATGAGTATTTGTTTTGCCTGCAGCAGCTAGACCACCTGTGTCGGGGTTTTTCTTTTCTTTCTCTCCAAAACCAAAAGATGTTTTGTTGTTGTTGCTCTAATTCTAGTTCTACAACTCGCAACACTCACTTTCCCATGCAACGTTGCGTGCTCCAGCTAGGGGACTTTTAGCGGAACGGCCTGTGACACGCCTTGGTGTCCATCACTGTAACAAACAAACACACGGAGTTTAAAAATAAAACTCCAACCCAGCCGACTCGCTCGCGGGGGCTGACATCATCGCACAGAAAAGTGTGTGGAGCGATGTGTGTACGTGTATGGAGAACCTGCAGGTGTGTGCGGTTTGGGGCAACACTTTCGAGACCTTCGCTAAGAAGGGTTTTGGTGTTATCAATGACCTCAAAAACCGACAAAGACACCCATACACTTTGCAAGTAATTTGCAATAATATTCTTCACGAAGCCGGTCACAGGTTGCTCTCCAGTGTGCAGCATATCAAAATACTCTTCATGCTTGATCTACCTGGGTTGCAGCAACAAAAAAAAAAAAACGAAAACAGTTCTCGGACGGATCAAGCCTTTTGATTGATATACTTCCAAGTGGTTGATCGATGAGGCTATACACACTTGCACATGCAACACACAACGAACAAAAAAAACTGTAATGCCACACGCGATCCGGCCAGGTGCGGTTGAATCGAGCCAGGAAAACGACGAGCTGTTCCACACGGTTGAAGCGTACGCTGACGACTGCTTGGGATGAAGTCGCGTACACAGTCCGGTGGGCAGGTTCGGGCGTGCAAGCTCACATACCGCTCGCGCGCGTTCACACTCTAACGAGAGTGAAACTGGTCATTCTCGTGGGTCGAGCAGTGGCGTTCGTAGTCGGCTGGCTGTGTTTCGAAGGTTGACGGGGGGACAGCGTGCGATGAAAATGAACGCATGGAAGGGATCGATCCTAGGTTTTGGTGGGTGGGGCAAGGGAATGGACACACCATGTTTACCAAAATGTTTACTTCGCGGGGTGCGATAAAGTTGACACACGACAGGAAGTGTGTGGAGAAGAACAAAACATATTTTAGGACGTTTGATTTTTGTTTGCTGCTTAGAATCTTCATTTTCTGAAGGTTTTTGCTGGTTCGGGAGTCATTTAAAGCGTCCTTGGGCTTATCGCTTCAAATTGAATGGTTTTCTGCTCGGATGCTCAGAACAAATCTTTAATCATTTGCCTTTGCCAGATGATGTCATTTTTACAGCTTGTTGAAGAGTTCAAGTGGCAATTGAATTTTTATTTGCAAGAATGCATCCCATTCCTTCCACTTTTGGGTGATATCATGCGGTTTCGGACGAAGCATGATGTAAGGCGTGCGCGATGACTCAGTGCACGGTAAAGATGCACTGTTTGTACATTCCTTTCCGATTTGCTAACTTCGGTCGGATTCTTGCCAGTACGGTGCGGTAGTTAGCGATGGGTGTAAAGGGTTTGAGAAAGAGTCAGTTAGTTAAATGTTCTTAGTGAATGAGTTGAGTAAAATCTTCTCGAAGTACTTTATTTACCTCCTTTCAAATAAGACTCTGCATGGCGACTAATAACTCACTCGCAAAGAGCTAACTCTTTCGAGAGTTAAGTCGCAAAAAGTGATTTAACTCTTTGCGCTGACTAGTAGCTCACTGTCAAAGATTTAACTCACTCGTGAGTTTATTAACTCTTTTGGAAATTAACTCTTGAAAAAGTCGACAAATCTTCAGGATTGAACTGCCGAGTGAGTTAAAGATTTGAGTGTGAGTTATTAGTGAGAGCGGAGAAATAATTCACTCTACAAGATTTAACCCTCGAAACTGTGATTTAATTCATGAGGTAAAAGTCGATATGAATTAGTGATGGGTCTAGGAAACGCATCCAACGGCTCCTTACCGCTTCCAAGCATCGTTACTACGGCTCCGATTCCGGCTTAGCTAAACCCACGATTCCGCCTGGAGCCGTCCGTAGCCGTGTGAAACCGTCCGGAACAGTCTAGAGCCGTCTGGAGCCGCTAGTCGGCAGCTGGAACCGTCGGAGCCGTCGGAACCGTCAAAAACGTCTCAACTGTCGGATCTGTCTGGAGCCGTGCGGAGCCATCCGGAGCCGTACGGACCCCTCCGGAATGACGAATGACTCCGGAACCGTTTGAAACCGTCCGGAACCATCGGAGCCGTCGTAACCGTCCGAGCCGTCCGGAGCCGTCCGGAGCCATTCGGCTCCGGCTGACGATTCGCGATTCCCGACGGTTCCGGACCGTTCCGGATGGTCCTGAGCTTGGCGTGTTGTACCTACCTTCCGAAGCCGCTTCCGAAATCAGTCGAATTTTTGTTGAATTTAACCTTCACTAACCCCCCTCGCTGGTCATCAGTGTTATAACTCTCAAAGAGTTTGTTAAAGAGTTAACTCATTATTCTAACTCACTCACTCTGATTTAACTCTCGTCATTGAATGGCCATCACTAAACGGAAGTAAGGTTTGAATCAAAGGGTGAGAAATTAGTTTCTTCCCTTGAAAACACAAAAAAAAAAAACAATTTACAGAAAAGTGGGGAATAAACAGTTCCCAAAGGGTCAGGCTAGGTGTGGTTCAACGGAAAAGAAGTAACAAAAAAAAGGTGTGTCCTCGGCCTTACAGTTACGCTTCAGTCGGTGTTCCATCGTCCCGCACGTCACGCGTTACTGCTCAGAGCAGAGCAGAGGGCGAAAGGGGACATATTTCGTACTGTTGCTCCTGTTCCACAAGTGCCATAACCCCCGGCAACAGGCTGTCGCGCCGTCTAGTCTAACCTCTCCACCTTCCCCTACGCGCCCATTCGTCATTCCCCCCCCCCTCTCCCTTCACATTTGTTCTTGTTTCTTTAACATCGCTCCAGAAGTTGGTACGCTTGCTCAGACCATTCGGCTCCAGCTTGAACTGTTAATGCACTCGGGTACAGTGCGCAAATGCATTTCAAACGGCGTGTCGATGCGTTTGTTTAGAAGTGCGGTTTGTTTGCAGCACCTTCTCAATAGCTGCTGGAAGCTATATTTAGATTTGATCGGTTAGAAAATTCGGCTGGTGTGATTTGTGTCGGGCACATTGTGCGGTCGATGTAGGGCACGAACTCGTGTTTTAGAGAAATGTTTGTAAATGAGTTCTATAGAAACTATTAAAAAAAAAAAAAAACAGAATTCATCTTCCAGAATTCCTGTAAAACTAAACAAACCTTTTTTACTGCCAAAGTTATATTTTATAGGTAACATCTGCATAAATAGCAATACGGCCTGACATGGCCGTTCCTCCTGAATAAAAAAAAATGTGCATAAATAAACATTTTTGTTTAACGGCCTAGTTTATGGTAACTTTTGGTAATTCTTTAAACTTTGTATTGTTTGAACTTTATAATATATTATTTAATTCATAAATCAATTTAAAAAAGCAACAGCTAAATCTGCGATTTGTTTTCAAACAAAATAGCAGTACAGTTTAAAATATAATATGTGATACGAATCAAAATCATATTAAGTCATATAGAGGTTGACTACTTATTTGTGTTAAACATATCTGAAATATAAATTATACCGGTTTTAAATATCAATTCGATACTGTAGAAATTGAAATAATTAATGCGTACAAATTATTTGTGTTTTTTCAGCTGTTTCTGAAGAATGATTGAAGAATATTTACGTTCCTTTTGGATTAAATGAATTACTTGAATAATTTTTGACGTTTGACAAGAATATTTGTAATAAATCATGCGTTTTATTATAGATCCAGGAGCTTTGGCTTTCAATATGAAGCTTTAACCTGAGAAGTGAAAAAAGTAGGTCAGGATAAACGAACGAACGTAGATATTAATTTAAATTTGTAGTCAGCCTACAAATATAATTATTTCTAGTTTTTATTGTAGGTTAAACAAAATATGTAATAAAATCAAGAGCAATTTTCTTAATGCAGCGAATATAAATCTTTATTTCAAGTAAGCACAACACATGGTTTGCATACATTACGGGGACAGTTTACTTATTTTTGCCGCTAGAGGGCGGTAGCCGTCTGCAAAGCGATGCAAGCTTTTACGCAAGCTGCAAACCCACACAAGCGGTAAAATCGGTATAAACATAACACTAACACACAAGCGCACACACACACATCGATGCTTTGGGTGGGTGTGGAAGGTTTGCAGCATTTCTTCTTTCTCTTTTCCAGCAAAATGTTCGATTTGGCGTTGCCAGTGGCTTACTGACCGACGCCCGTACGTCCATCGTACTTGTCACGGAGCTGGACCCAGGTTTCGGCGCCGTAGCAAAGCGCGGTCAGCAACGTCAGCACGCAGGACACCCAGTTGAACGTGTTCGTGCTATAGTAGCCCTTGTGCGCGAACATGACGCTGTACGAAAGAATGTACAGTGCCAAGGTCGTGGCGGCTGTGTACACCAGCTCGAGCAGGCGCCAGTCCACCAGGGGCAGCAAGCTACGGACGATGGTTCCGCAGCAGCGCCGGTCCCACAGCAACACGAACGAAACGACGAACGTGTGGCAAAGGGTGAACAGGGTGATCCACTGCGGCCCTTCATTGTACTGTGGCCGGATAAAGGCCAGTGCACCGATCGACAGTAGCTGTTGCGTTACACGATAAAAAAGGAAAAGAAATTACTATATGTGTCATTTCGGGAGGGCTTTGCACAATCTCCCATCCTACCAACTGCATCGCTCTCAGCCGATTCCGGATGGCAGTCCGGTCCATGGTAGACACGCCGTTAAAGCAGGTTCTACGTTCCGGTGTACCAATGACCGGTACGTCAATCGTGTGGGCATCCTCCGCCAGCGATCCCTTGTCCGTGCGCAGTCCCGGCTCACCAGGAGAAAGCTTTCCGAATATTCCCGTCATTCTCGCTTATTTTTCTTTTTTTGCTATCGTTGGTTTGTTCTCCAGCACGACAGAACCACTACTAACGCTGCGCTGCAACTTGTGCCGATCACTAGCAGCATACACACCGTGTATTGCCGTGCACGTACAATTACAGTGAGTAAGCGAAAATAAACCGATGAAGGGAAGATTGTTTACATTGGACTCGATTTGCCAGAAACGTTTTCGCGCGAGAGCACGCGTGAAATGTGTGATGCATGTAAAGAAACAATTTAAACGTGTATTAAAATATCTTTTAATGCTTAGGAAGGGTATTTCAGTTGTGCCGTTTGCCTACATTAGGGCGTTTTGTAAAAAAATAATAGTAACTATTATTTGCCTAAAATTATGCAAATAGCCAAACAATTGTTTCTTGAAAATGTTGTTATAATGAAAACATAACTTTTCTGCCGGTTACTGTTTGCAAAACAGGGGAAAATTATTAGCTGCACGATCCGAATGGTTCAAAACATGAACATTATCTCGCTTTGCCACGGTACGGGAAGTGACGGGTTGCCGGTGATCAAGATACGGTTGATAAGGAGATGCCGATAATTCACACCTGTACCTGTATGGTTCACCTTTAACACAACAACAAAACACAGTCACACACACACACACACACACACTAAAGATGGCTGGAAGGGCAACAAATCACGGGATACACTATTCTTTACCCAGAGCAAGCGTGTGTGAAATGTATTATTGAGGTGATTCAATTAAAAATGTATCAACGGCACATGCTCGCGGTGTTTAGTTTGGACGCTCGCGGTACAGTTGCAGTTTGCTGCACGAATTAAATGCACCCGAATGGTTCGTGGGGAGGTGGGAGGTGAGAAAGGAAGGTGGCACACATGGTGGTAATCGATAAACATATTGTCACAATTATTTCGAGCGAGTGCATCGGTTGCACTTGATGGCTGCCGCCGGAATCCGTCGATAAAAGCGCATTTTGTGACGACAGTCCTCATCATCATCATTATCAAGGTTGATAGAGATTTTTTTTTCCTTCTTGCTGGTAGCGAACCCACCCCTGCTCTGGACGCACCGGGGCTGGGCAAACAAATAAGGGGAGTGCGCTTGAGAAATTGTTGCCGCACTTCAGCATTCCACGATGCGTTTCGGATCGATCGGACAACCAGCATCAGGGCAAGGCTGGCTGGAATCCATCGGGCCGTAAATTGGTCGTAAAAAAAACAAAAACCAGGTCATCGCAAAGCGCAATCACCGTGGTGGAACGGTCTGATGGTAAGGGCATTCGTTCGATTATTATTAACAACAACAACAAAAGTTCCTTTATGTACTGGTTGCAAGTTATCCTGGTGCTCTTGGAGTTCCTCAGCTTCTTGGTTGTAGGTTGAAAGAACGTTCGGTAAACCGCAAGCCCGTTGAACTGTCTTAAAGCTGCAAGCTAACAGACGAATTCTTGTACAAAAAACTGAAACATATATTCAACCTGTTTTGGATTGTCGCAACGTTGTTTACAATTTGTTGCCATATCCATTTTCTGAGATAATATTTGGAATGAATTTTTAAAGTAAAAATAAAACAATAAATAAACAGTGTAAGATACAATGATTATTGACCTGTGCTCACCAGTTCACAGAATCGAAAAGCGGAAGTCGAGGTAAGGGGGAACATTTAATGTGCTCTCCCTTCATCAAGTGTGGAGATGGGGTGTGCGGCACATTTTCTAGCCCCATCTTCATAATCACCCCTTAGCCTCGAATGACGTGTTGACGCGCTTTCATGGTGGTGATGCATACTTTCAGCCCCGTCCCTTCATCACCCGTTTTGTTCCCAAGTGTGAGAGTTTGCTTGTGTACGACGCATATGTTTCCAATGATTTTGTTTCTCCGTTGTATACTATTCAGACTGTAAGCTGCCCTTTTTAATGATTTCCAGGTCAATTTTGAAGATATTTTTATAACCTGTTACCATTTAATGTAGTATGCAAAAGAAACGCAAATTGTAGAGTTTCATGCTATCTGGCAAAAGTTTTGTCATACTTTCACGAGATTTTGTCACGAAACGTCACACAACTTTATGCTTTTATTTTTGCAAGCAAATTTAAAGAAACTATAATGTACGACTCGAACATATGTTTCAAATCTCTCGGTTAAAGCGAAAATTATGACTCGAAAATGTGTGCCAAATCTCGCAGCTAAAGTGAAAATTCTATAAAAAGTGTGTGCGGAAATAAGTGTTTAGACAGAAAAATCCTACCAAAGAACCACCGTTACTGTCCGCTTCGCAAACGGTACCTTTTAATTAATGACTTAAAATGATTTTTTTGCATCGAATTTCAAGACCCTCTCTCTTTGTTTGCTGGGGGCTACTTGAGTGATTACGTTACGTTTTCCCTGCCCTGTTCAACCTGGAGCTCTGCAGAAAATCTGTCTGCTGCAGATTAAAAGCTTCCCAGTGTCGTGGTGCGTTTTGATCGCGGCACACTTTCATTTTCCTACACCCGTTCCGCTTTCGATTTAGCTGCATCCGCTTCCTGTCCCGTGCCGGCCACACACACACACACACAC
>KB697363.1:0-10233 GCA_000349165.1 Anopheles christyi
GCAATAATTCACCGCCTGTAACAAACGAAGCCCGGATTATGGAAGGATTTTCTCAAGTTTTTCAAGCACCACGTGACTTTAGTACACCCTCTACTGCTCCGATGTGGTGTTGTCAACAGCATCCAGCACCTTCAACAATGGGGGTATTGCAGCACTCCAGATTCGAAGCTAGATTCGCACAAAAACACACACACACACACACACATACACCTGGTACGCTTTATCACACGCTGGACTCTGGATATGCTGTGAGAGATATGTAAACATTCACTGAACACTCTATTTCAAGTCTTCAAGGTTTGGAACACTGCTTGGAGGGAGAGGGGAGAGAAACATAGTTTCTTGGAGTTTCCTTCACTGTGACTATCATAGTGTTGGTGTTGAAGTGTTCAGTTCAATGAAGCAAGAAAAAAAACACGAAGAACTAAAGCTTTTGTCGTAATACCACCCCCAAATGCTAACCGAAAGAGGCGAAAAAAGGGAGTAACAGTAAAGGTGTGTCGACTCGCCCATTGTGTCGTCGGGGAAAAAAAAGGGAAAGTTCACTATACACTACACTCATTCCGTGGGAGGAGAAAGAGACACGGGAATAGAATCACTTTCACCGGGTACAATAGTTTAACTTTTAGTCTCCGTGCCACACTGAGACATGTGACACCCACCAGCAGTGCCTTTGTGGCCAGATGGCACTTGCTAGTGACGCTTCTTTCACGGTGTGCTCTTTTTTCTTCTTGTTGATTGAACAACTCAATTGCCATAGATATTCGTACCAGTTCTTGTTAGCTCGTTACACCGAACCATTTCCCGTACAACGGGTCCCGTACAACGGGTACGGGTTTTTCAAGTTAACGCAACGATACGATTGCTTATTGACGGATCAGACACGGAGATTGGACATTTTTGTGGCATCTGGAAAGCATTCATACCAGGTGTGTGCTGCTGCAGCAAGGTAAACCCGCTGGTGCTTACCGTTTGCTACAAACTACGACCAACTTTGTAAAGTGGTATCGTTTACAATTACAAAACTGTTTGCCGAAATGTGCTGAATGCACATCCCGAGGCCAGGAAATGGAATGTTGGCAACTTTGAACTGCAAAAGGTATCCGGCAGCTGTAGGACATGGATATGTGGTGCTTGCTACAGTGCATGCCGTGCATGATTGGAAATAGTTTCCAGTTCGATTGGTTGAAATTTTGCTCCATTTCATTTCCCACCTCGTTAGCCGGTATTGAAACGTTGGCAGGTACGGAATGGTTTTGAAATTCTATTTAAATTACAATCATAACTTTAAGTGAGTTAAAGCATTAAAATATTGTTTCTATTGGATGAATGTAATTCCGAAAATGAAAGAATTGGCTGAAAGAAAAACCAAATTTCTACAGAAGTAACTTCAAACAATGCGCCCTGAAGTATGCAAACCGCATAAGAACATAAAATTACGCCCTGAACTATGCAACCCGTATGATTAAACTTAATTTTATATTTCTTGTTTACATTTATGCATTAAAAATGCGTCAGGCATGGTGCAGGCTTATATTTTTCATTTAAATATTTTAACATTTAAAACCGATTATTAATGTTTAAACTGTAAAAGATCATTTTTTGATACCTAAAAGGATGCGAGTTGGTTTGCCCATAAATTCGAAACGCAAGTAATATGTCAAAGATTATTGGGGTAATTTATTATGGAATGCTGTTTTTAGAACGATTGCAACCTCTCAAAAACATGTACAAAAATGTAATAATAAATAAAGCATGTAGCTAATTCCAACGAGGTTTTATACTTTTCCAAAATACCAATTTCGCACTTGTTGCGTTTAAAAAAAGAATGCCAAAGTTAACTAAATGCCCTTGTTGTTGCTGACAGGCAACACATAGGATCAATAAATCCTTCTTGTAATGAATAAATTTGTCATCGAACAAACTGTTCCCCGCCACTCATGTACCTCTCCTTTTACCCACTATATTTACTTCGCAAGCATTGATCAACACCATAACCACAACATGCCACTAGCGCTTCCCCATTGGTATGAGGAGTTGTTTTTCGCCCAAACCATTCAGGTGTTCCAGTAGTGCACAGAACAACAGGACAGCCCGAATCACCACAAAGCTGAACTCCGAAAACACTGCCCCACATCTCTCTCAGTGGGATACGTGAGCGTATCAAATTACACATTTTTATTCCATCATCTATCACGGCCCGGACGGTACGCACGTGTAATGTACGCCCAGTGCAAACATAATGTATGCCAAGCTTTCGCTAGCCTCCATCCGCGTTCCCCGTTCGTGCTTAAAAACGGACAGTTCTTTTTTGCTGTCAGGCCTTACTATTGAACCCATTGGACCGACGTTCCTTTCACTGTCCCCCCTCCCCAACTTCCCCCGTAAACCGATGGGAACAAACAACATTTCACGGGCATGGACCAAGGGTATTTGTCTTTTATGCCTTGTGTCTGGTGTATCGATTCAACAAAGACACCGTCTAGAGCAGGAGCCTCCTTGGACCTGGCCAACCCATCCAAGAACCTTAGCCTTGCCAAACGATGAACAACAACCGACAAAGAACAAAAAAAGGCCATCGCGAACTGGTCGCATGCTCAATTATTTATTCTTCGCAAAACACACCGTCGAATCTAAGAACCCATACGAGGAAGAACGCACCACCACCATCACCATCGGAGGCATGTCGCTGTTGCTAAATGTTGCCTAGCATAAAAATAGTCACCGTCAACGGCATTGCTTTGAGGGGGAGTTCCGTTCTGGCTCAGCAAATAAATTTCACAACTAAAACAGAAACTCTTCCACCAGGCGTAAAGCCTTTACCTTTATGGGTAACGGTGTCTACCATCTTAACGCGCTGCGATCGAAACAACCAACGATAAGGATCTGCCTTCCAAACATTCAGGCGCGCAATGACCGATTAACGACTGTGTTGAACGTGCATGGGGGGAGTGGTCCGGGGCCCGGGTAGAGTGGTTGTGTGAAAAGTTTCGCTCCGTGTGACCCGAGAGTAGAACGGAAATGGCACTCAGCGTATAAAACTGAGTTGAATTATTCAACACGCTACTCATGGTTGAGGACGCTCGTGTGGACGAAATGCCTCTTTTCGTGTCAAGCCCCTGAGCAGTTCAGCGGTCCTCGGATAGGACCGGATTGGTTAGGCAAGGTTCTGGTACGATGTCGTACAGGCTTACACATTAGCAGATACATTAAATGGGCTAATCTTGCGGGTGACCTTCAAGACTTCCCGTAAGAGGTGCGAGTGAGGAGAGTGAGTAATTAAGTACTAATCATTTCATTTCCTCACTAAGAATTCATTAAGATTTCTATTTGTGTTGGGGATCTTGAGACATTATCTGGATTGAATGTCCGCTTGAGGACATTCTGATAATCCTAGACTGGCATTAAGTCTTCATAAAGCTATCCTACATCTAGGATCTTATCTTGTGTCCAATAACTCTTACATTAAATAACATGGCGTAGATCGCTTCATTATCCTAGTCCCATCAATCCAACATTGTCCAGTGTAGTCCAGTGGACACTTCTTCACATAAACAGTTCTTCAACTTCATAGTCAATCTCCAGTCTCTAGTTTGTCGGAGTGAAATTGTTTCATTTCCGCTGTTTTGCCTGCATTTTCGCCACTCGTTTGATATCCTTTTCTGATGAATATTAATGTACCAAGCTACACCATGGAACGACCGTTGGTAATCAACCGGAATCCGGCAGCAGGCAAATCGTACACTTGGCAAAGCAAAAGCACCGGAACGTTGAGTGCGATTGGTCACCGATTGGTTCACCCGTGTTAATGAATCAATGTGCACCACGACGGATGGACGAGCAAGTTCACGTCAACAGGTACATACCTTCCGTTTATGCTACAGAACAACGCAGAACGCCGGATGGGGATCGTGTACAATCGCGAGGTCGTTTGCATAGTACCAGGGAGTGTTGATCGACACGCAAGGCTTTGGGATTTGTGTGGCAGTCGAGTGATAATATTTCCCAAACCCGTCCTGCTGTCTGACTGTCTGACGTTTGAGTGACAAGAGGAAAAGGGGAATCTGAATGACCAACGCACAGCAAATTTTCCAAGGAAATTGGTTCAAGGGCGCTTCGCCGAAATTTCACGCTCCGTGAAACTTTGGAGTTCCTATGATTGCTAGTGTTAGTTTCGGGTTGGGCTTTTCGGTGTAAGATGCATCCATGGTTTTCCATGGATGGAATGGTTCAGTGTGGTTGTCTTGTCGGCTGTTCCCTTGTTGGGCACTTGTTCTTGGCAGCTGGCCCAAACCCAGCGGTCGAGGTTTGCCTGGTTGTATGGACATTGTTGTTTGAGCAGTAATTAAATTTGCCAGCTATTGCTCCTGTTGCTTCAGTAATAAATAAACACCATGTGTAACATACTTGAAACATAAGTGTTTACTAGTTTTATTGAGGATGTTCACGTGAATTAATCGCCTTATTCTCTTGTATATCTGTGTTCAGAAGCAGTAACATTCATTTAGTTGTCGTTAATTGTTGGAAAAACTTACTGACAGCTCTACTCTTTTTTGAAGAAGTTATGGACAACTTTCCTTCCTAATGTAACATTTTTTGAAATCGAAATCTTAAAATATTTTTTTTAACTTCTAGATTGAACGTGTGCTTTTGCGTCGATGGTACACTTGAGTATTTTAGTGGGGTAGTAGAAATAAGATTTAATTACCATATTGATGTATCAACAAACAAACGGAAAAAGTTTAACAGACAACTTCTTTTTTTTTGCAGGATAACTGCGAACATAACTTGTGGCACCCTGGTCATTGGGAAATACAATCGAATTTTAGTAAAGTAGAATTTTTTTTCCTATAGTAAGATCATTTTGGCCTTCTCGAACCTTTGAAGGGAAAAGTAGTGGGCCCGCCATCATCATAGATCATATAAACAAGGTATTCAAAACAAAAAATTAAATTAATCGATCATTGTCTATTTAATCTCCTATTTAATGAATTCTTAATTCTTCTTAACCTAAGTTTAAATAATAATCGTAACATAAACAACGACGGGCAGCTTGGTGGTGTAATAGATAGACCCGCCGGCTTCTTTAAAGGCCGGACGTATTTCAATTCTCATCCGGACTGTCCCCTCCTGGCAAGAACTGACTATCCAACTACCTTGTAAAAAAAATTAAGTCTAGAAAGCCTGTTCTTTAAGGCCGGCATGACCGCGTTTACGCCAAAAAATAAAGAAGAAAAAAAGCTCATAATAATAAAAAAAAACATTTATAGTCAATGCATCGACCACGAGGTGTAATTTGGCATTTGCCTGCCAAAGGGCACTTTAACGGTACGCGATCAGTTTTCCACTGGTTCCACCGTCCAACGGTCTATCAACGCACCGAACCGATCTAATCAATATCGAGGGCACTAGAACTGGAGAGGGTTACCGCTCCCCTGCCTTCCCTACAACCTGTTCCTGCTTACTGTTTTCCTACTTTTTCACCACCTCTGTGCTGTGTGCGGATTTGGTACAAAAAAAAAACAAAACAAAAAGAAAGCATCCAGCTAAGCAAAACCGATCGTGCGAGGCGGTAGTTTGGTTTTGCTTCTTTTCTAGTTTTGCTCTACAAATTTCGCGCCACCTTTCCGTACCTGTTATCGCCTCGAAACTGGCCTCCTTGTGGCCGCGGTGAAAAGCATGGGAAGAGGAGGAAAAATTTGCCGGAGGCGCCCTACACGCTACCCAACTAAGCCCAAGGTCCAAGTGTTGAATAATTAAATAAGTCAATTAGTATTGAAAATTGATACTACGTGCCAGGGTGGGGAGGGTGGAGCGCTGGTATCCTACGAAAAGTAAGGTAAAGCACTACCATCCCTTTCTCAAGCACCCACACAACCACATCAACACTCGTCACTCACTCCTCACTCAATGTTGGTAGTAGTAGTAAAAGGTTGAGATAGGTGGAGCTTTGGCTGTCACTTCAGGTTACGCCAGCTACGGGGTCCAGGTTCTTTTGCACGGCCTTCAGCTTTTCGATCCGTCCACTTACAATCCGCTGGCTCTTCGAAGAACCGCTTACGGAGCGGTGGAAGGAACACACTAAGGGGATCATTAAGGGGAAAAGTGGCAGTTTTCAAGAAAAGTCCCGGCAAACTTCCACCTCCCCCGTTCCTGTTTTGTTTGCCCACACCAAATGCCCACACGGACAATGTAGGCAAAGTGAAAATCCATTGAATAATTTTATTTCCCACGTGAAAGGGCAAATGAGTAGTAGGTAAGCAAGGTAAGTGGGAAAATATAAAAAAAAACAACAGAATGGAAAATCATTTCAGCCCTTTAGCCCGTTGATTGTGATAGCCATAGTGGACGGGTTGTGCTGTGTTTCCATTTGCCTTCATTTGCCGCTTGGCTGGTGGCACCAACACACACTCAGCAGCAATCCACTCAGGAATAGCCCTGTGAAGCTTATTAGCACGTTGAAATATAATCCTCTTGGACCGTAACGTTTTGCATCGTTCAAGGTGTTTTCATTAAGTATTGTTTCTTTGATACTTGTCTCTGCTTTTCCGTTATCGTCTAAACTGACAGCAATATGAAAATCGGATTTACCTGGACTTGGAGAAAAAGGGAAATGAACATGAAGAAAGGTATATTTAAAGTACATCAACAACTACTTCGTTTTTAATTTTTAATTAGATTTCTGTGAAGAAAAAATAGTTCCATTTTAGAATCAGTGATCAATTTTAAAAACGCCTAAAAGTATGCAATTTTCGTTAATATGTAGCTGTTTTTAGATGTTGATTTGATTTCTAAGATGAAAACCCGTTCAATTTTAGAATCAAATATTACTTAAAAAGACCGCCTTAAAGTATGCAATTTTTGCTACGTTATTAATAATTTTTTACCTTAAATGTTATGTTTTTGGCATTGCTACCAAATTATTTTAAATTGAGATTTCAAAATGCAAACTTTGTATGATGTTGTTGTAGATTAAAAAATTATGTCATGCAAACCTTCAGGCTCTCCATCTCTATACAAATAAGCGAGAGAAGCCAGGGAAGCATAATTTTATCTAGACTTACTATAAAATTCTTGCTTGCTTACTGTTCCGAAGCTGCTCACTACGTCCCTCCACTTGAAAACCATCTCAACTTTGAACGGTTTAAATTTTCTTTAATAACTTGGTTCTCTTCATTCTTTTTCCTCATTTTGCAACGGGAAAAATAAATTCCCAAAAACATAACAAAAATAGAACACCCAAAAAGTGGGGAACAAAACGTTGCCTTTTATCTGTACAAAAGATTCTGACAGTAACACGTACTGTGCACAAACCGTTTGCGCTATGATCGTTTCGCTTCCCATTCCAATTTGCCAACTGTTTTGCATAAACTGAAATCTACTGCATTTCTTGTCCACTGTCTTTTTCTTGGAAGGGAAGGTAAAAATAAACCAAAAAGCTCACGCTGCCCATCAACGTGCTGATGCTGCTGCTGCTAGCAAAACGTTGTTCTTCCGGATCGTTACATACTCTAATGTTTTCGCGTTCACCAGTGTGCTGAAGTGTGCAAACGAGAGAGATAGAATGAGAGAGAGAGGAAGTCAGCGAAAAGGATAGTTTTGCAATTTTAAACAACCACAGCAAACCCGGTAATGGTTCTGGCAACGCGACATGGAAACAAAATTCTTCGGTGCATCCTTGAATCATTGAATAGCTCTCCCATTCGCTATCTCTCTCGCTCTCTTATTCTCTCTATCTTTCTCTCATAAAGGGAGCTCGTGAACAGGATGAAGTGCAATCTTCATGAAGAAAGATAGAGCCATGAGCTTTTTGTGCTAGAACTGGACCGCTACAGCAATCTACGGACTGGGAAAGCTTTGAGAAAAGGAATAAGAAAAAAAACCACAACTACTAACACTATCTACATAATGTTGGTTTGAAAAACGTTGAAGCAAACGATTGTTGCTTTTGTGTTTTTGGAATCAAATTGAATCAAAATTCGCTTGAATGCTGAGCACATGAAAGTAAGGCAACATTTTGGCATCATTGTTTAGCTTTCAGATTGCATTGGATGTAACAGCTCAGTCAATAGCATCCGCCACTATTTGGCAGTTCATGGTATAAACGCATCTAGCCGTTTCGGTTGATAGCCTTTTGGCAAGCGGAAAATCAAATGTAAATCATTGCATGATAACATCATGCACTAACAGCCGTTCTAACGTAAGTGGCAGGTACTTGTATATTATGGAATCTGCAAACATTTTGGCAGAAAATTCATATCTGGTATCAAATGTATTTATCTTAAAGATTTTTTTACATATTAAAACATGATATTTTTGACATTGATATTAATTAATCGGCTCTTTTAAAATAATTGCAACTAATTCATTGCTTACGAATATACATTTAAAGCATTTTAATTTAAATTGATTGAAATAAACACATCAAAACTCAAGCAATACGGCCTAATTAATTAAAAAATCAGGCTTGCGACAATGGCGAAGAAAGTCAAAAAATTGCCAAAAATACGTCATAACTTCTGAATTATATCGTATAAACACCACCTGAATCGCTGCTCAGCTTCAACTCTTGTGAAATGAGAAACTGACGGTAACAGACTATCTCGCTGCATGCGGCATTCGCTTGTGCATCTTTTGTGCACAATGTTAAGGCTCACACTCCTTTTTTGGGGGAAAATAGAAACAATGTGTCTGCATTTCGAACAGCTTCAGTTGATCAGCTAGAGAACATCAAATATCAACCATAAACGAAACGAAAAAAAACGTAAAAAAAAATGCTTTAAAAAGACAAGAAATCCATAGACTTTATTATTGGTGTGTGAATCGTTCGCATAAAGTTGTACAAGATATTCCAGCAGTGCTCGTATACTTTTCACGCGAAACAAATACTAATGGAAAAAGAAACATCCGATCATGGACAAAATGGGCGAGAGTATGTGCATCTCTAAATATAGTGCACTTAACACTTCACCTATTACAGTCGTTTATCAAATGTATATTTCTAGTAGCAAAAACAGAGCAACAAGGGAATAAAAACCACAATCTAATAATCCCAAAGTGTTCAGGTTATGTATGAGGGTTTGTAAATTGTTCTTTCTATAGTGCAAACCGGTACCATTCCCTCCCCGTTGTTTGCTTCCATACCATTTAGAGTGTGATCGATAATTTATCAAAAACAACCTCCTACTTCTCTTACCCTTTCTCTCGGGAAACAGGGTTGAAACAGATGAAGCAAATTTGCTACACCATCGCACCCAACTTGTTTTACAATTTTTCATCACCAGAAGGAGGCAAAGGAACGACCCACACAACCTTAGCAGCTATGCCGGTTGATTGTTGCTAAAATTCATCGATTTTTCATCCCTTTATGATTCGATCAGGGATCGCGATCGGGTCAAAGTGGATGGTCCCAGAGAAAACGGGGACCGGGAAACTATTGCTTCCTTCCACAAACAACACAAACGATGCCAATAAACACACAGAGCACAGGATGCGTGAATGATGGTGCTGCTGCTGCTGCAAACTAGCAAAACGTAGACAGCATGGGAACAATTTTAGGCAAAGGAAGCCAAAAATAAACTTTACCATCACCCATCACCGCTACCGCCAGTGGCTTTATGGGTCGGTCCGGAAAAATGCTCCACCATACTCTGATACCGCAGCTACAGGGCCGGAAGTGAAACATGTCGGCGCTCGGTAAAATAGATTGAGAAGTCGGTTATAGACTAGCCCCTTTCGGGTCGGAGATGGAGTCTGCTCTGGAGCGAACCTTCGATGAGGAATGAAACATCAAATTAGATTTATAGTAGACTATCCATTTTTTATTCATCACAGCGCTTGTGTGTGCATGTGTAACAAGTTGCTGAGAAGCTTCTTGAACGCTTTTGACGTGCCTTTGCTCACATTAACTTTGGATCCTACATGGTAGCGGTGTCTGCTTTCGTTGCATGATTTTCCAGCCGTAGCTTGCTTTTCAACCGAAGGCTCTTGTCATGTGTGTTCGACACCTTTCACTCTACGAAGCTATTGGCAGACAGGATAAGCACTATCCAGTGGTTGGGCTGAAAGGGGAAACGCAACCAACGGTTACGGCAGTGCCTCATTGAATTCAATTAGAAAAGTTAGTTTAATTATTGCTCCGGGGTTTTGAAATTGAATATTAAGGTTGTTTCGTGTTTTGACGTCGACGTAATGAGGGGGCAAAAAGGGGGGGGGGGGGGGGGGGGGGGGGTG